>JASAMX010028771.1:0-24183 GCA_030248175.1 Microlaimidae sp. YZB2_3
ATTAGAAGAAAAATTTATAATCCCTACGTCGAGAGTAAAACAGTTTTAACCTATTCTTTGCTATAATTTGTTAAAATTACATTGTTGTTGCAGCACCTAAACTTAAATCTTCATCTCCAAGGCAGATTATGCAAAGCTAAGATACCAAACAAGTCAAGAGGGAGCTAAAACAATTTACTTACTCTTAAGCCCGGTTTACACTGAGGTGGCAATGCAACCGGTGGCAATGCCACCGCCACCGGTGGCATTACCACCGCCACCGGTAGGTTCACACTGGGGTGGTAATGCCACCGCTGGAGACGCAATTCCAGCATTGTAGAACTAGACATTGTAATTCCAGACGCAATCGCATGTAAAACTAAGAAAATGAGTAATTTAGCACTTTTTTACTTTATGATTCTAAATATTGAAGATTATTGATATTCTTGTATTGCTTGCACTACGAAAAAGACAGATTAAAAAACTCACAGAAGATGGTGCGTACGTCTTTTTTTAAATGGTACAAACAGCAGGGGAAATTTCACGCTTTAGTTCAAGAAATGAGACTGCAAGATCATTAATGTTTTTTGACTATTTTCGGATGTTTCCTCTTCAATTTAATTATTTGTTATCGTAAAATGGTCTTTTGATTACGAAAACCCAAATTAATTGTGGGAAAACTATCTCAGAACAAGAAAGTTTGTCAAAAAAACGTTTTTCGCTTGTAATAAAGTTCTGGACGGTTTTGATTTTGATTGATCAGAAGCTCATATAAATCAGCCATATTTTTTAGCATTTATTTCTGAAAAGTATTGCGGTCGCAGAAACAAACTTTCTTTTTAACTAAACATGATTTTGTTTTTGATTGTTTAATAACCCCGTCATACATCCTATTTTAAGCCAAGGCCGTGCATTAAATTATATTAGAAACTGCGCAGTGGAAATTTTTGCAAATTTTTAATTATTGCATAAAAATTGCAAATTCATATTCAAGAACGTTTCCATACTATGTACATAATGTACGTGTGCTTAAAATTTGTAAAGAAACTACTTAAAATTTATTTTTTATAAAAAATCATTTTAGTTTTGCAATAAAACCACAGTATTTTTGCATTTTTTATGCAATGCACACGCGTTTTCACGCGTTTTGTTTTGTTAAAACCGCGCGCTGGTTTTTTATACAATGAAAGCGTTCATCTAAAAACCGTATTTTTCATTGCTTTTTTTTTAAATGCGTGCGTTCCCACGCGTTTTTTTTGAGAGAGCTGCCACCGGTGACGAAATTGTGGATCGAACACAACAGCAGTCGCAATGCCACCCCACCTCAGTGTGAACATGTCCTATGTTTAACGTTAGACACAACAGCGGTGGCAATGCCACATCGCGGTGGCATTGCCACCGCGATGTGGCATTGTCATTTCAGTGTGAACCGGGCTCTACAGTTCTAGGATAAGAAAATAATACTTCGTGTTCGTACAGCTAAAAAACCTTCAGACTAAAGTTTTTGTGTTTTTACGGAAAAATTGTAGGTACTGCGCACTGCTGGAGTATTCATTGATTATAATATTTACAATTCCAAGATAAAAATGCTTCTATAACAAAATTATAATTATCTATTTTTTTTCCAATCCACCGACAAAATTATTTTAGGCCAAAATTTAAGACTTTACTATAAATAGCTAAATTAAAATAAATATAAACATTTACATAAATGTACTAATAATATTTAAAGCATAAAACTGATTGCTGTAAAGTTTGAGCACACAAAATATCCCCTTTCGGTCCAGTTAATTTCTTGTTTTTTAAATCCTGGCTAAGCCGCTTTTTATAAGACACTAAATGAACAAAATTTGTTTATATCTTTGAAAAATGGTTCACAGTGGCACCCAAGATTTCTGATGTAGAAAAAATTATCCTAGTTAACACCATAGATAAGAAAGGGGGGCAGGGTGGGGTCCACCTCCCCTAGCTTCGAAATTTTGGGACCCCCTCCCTAGACGAAAATATAGGGGGCCCCCACCTCCCCCCAAATTTCCGAATTTTTCACCCCTGACCCTCTCTGGAATTTTCTTCCAAAAACGTGAATTTTTAACACAAATTCCTGTTTTTACACCTTTTTATATCTCAATATCACTTTTTATTCAATAAAATATAGTATTATCTTATAAAAAAACTATTTTTAAACCTTTAATGGTTTAAAAGTATTTTGCTTCGAAAATTGGACCCCACCTGACCACCTTTAGGTTTCAAAATCTTCCACCCCGGGTTGACCACCCCTAAAAAGCTAGGGGGGTCCGGACCCCCTCCTAGAATTCAAAACTCGATTTACCCCGGGTAACCACCCCCCCTAGCTTCCACGACCGTTCTCATCTATGGTTAACACAATTTATGACTTTTCAGTGTCATCTTACGAGCAGTTTCATTAGAAATGATTGATACCGGGTATCTTTATCAGCGGAAGCAGGTTTTTCCAATTTATTTAAAGCTTCTAGCAGTTGGAGAGTGCTGGGAGCGTCCGGTTCTTTCTTTGGGCTTGCCAAAATCGACGCAACTGTTACCGTCGGTGACCCTCAAACACATACTGTTCAATTATTTAACAATTTTAATAAACGCTTTTATAACCTAACGAGGCTTTAATTTGTTTTAATGCAGCATATAATATTATAAATCACCTAGGAGTATCGTGTGGCCTTCCCCATTCTCCCCCAAGACCCCTTCCCCCCTTAAAGATGCGGTGCGGAGTCAAACTTTTTGTATTCGATTTTGATAATTTTTTGTGAAAACCTTACCCCTGACCATACATGGGCAAGTTGGTCCGGAGTGGGGGGGTTAAACCCCAGATTAGGGGGGGGGGGGGGGGTTAGAGTCCGAGAAACGCAAAGATCCCGATATCGTTTTTTTTCTGGAGTCCTTTTACCCATATTTTCGTTTTTCGAATTTTTGAAGGAAAAATAGGTTAAAAACACTAATTTTAGGTCAAAAAGCCCTTTTTATTGCATTTTTGAGCTTTTATTTGCTTAAAACATTCATTTTGACCTCAAACCTTAAGTTTGGAGCCGTAGGTTGGAGTCAGTCAGAGTCTTTTAATACATTTTTTCTTCTTTTTCCAAAATTGGGGGGGGGGGTTAACTTTTTTCTCCCCCCCCCACTTCTGAGTGGGGGGGGTTACCCAACCCCCTTCTCAGAATTTGGGGGGGTGGGTCTCAACCCCCCCCCCCCCCCCCCGTGCCCATGTATGCCCCTGACCCCAACAGCCCATAAAATTTTTTTTAACAAAATATCTCTAGTGGTTCAGGAGTTATGACCCCACAAAAAATTGCTCAATGAGTCTAACGATTTAAGTTACAAATTACTCAAAGAAAGCGGCTACTTTCTACTTTAATTTAATACCTTGATGGTTAAGATTGGTGCAGTATTTGTCGAGATAAAGCGTTTTTCGTACAAAAAACCCTCGATTTTTTCAAAAAAACACGAAGTGAAGGAAAGAAAGGTTGGACAAACTTAACAAAATCACTGCAGTCGTTTGGTGTTTTTAATGAAAAAATCGCGGGTTTTTGTACAGGAAACGTAATATTTCGACAAATATTGCACCAATCTTAACGATCAAGGTATCAAATTAAAGTAAAAAGTATCCACTTTCTTTGGGTGCATAATTTGTAACGTAAATCGTTATACCCATTGAGCAATTTATCACGTACAGAATTGTGGAAAAACACCATTTTTGGAGGGTGATAACTCCTGAACCGCTAGAGATATTTTGTTGAAAACAATTTTGTGGGTTACTGGGAGGAGGGGTAAGGTTTTCACAAAAATTTATCAAAATCGAAGACAGAAAGTTTGACTCCACACCGCACCTTTAAGACCCAATTTTTGACCCACTCCCCCTCTCCCCTAAAACCTTTGGTCAGGCCACCCTCCTCACCAACCAATGTTTTCGACCCTTCCCTCAAACAACCATACATGGAAACAAATGTTTCAATTGTTTCTTAATCTTATGCAAAGCTTTTACATTAAGCTAAAATATATTATTATAAACTTTATTAGTGTATTTCAAGGGTTAAAACTTAAAGAAAATGCTGCAAACCATACATGGGCACGAGGAGGGGGTTGGACGGTGGTTAACCCCCCCCCCAAATTTTGAGAAAGGGGTTTAACTTCCTCCCCCCCTCAAAAAAAAGAGGGGGGGGAGAAAAGCGAAAAGGTTACCCCCCATTTCCCAATTTTGGAAAAATGAAGAAAAAAATCTCTTTAAAATGACTTCCAACTGCCTCCAAACTTAAGTTTTAAGGTCAAAATGAATGTGTAAAAGCAATAAAAAGCTCAAAAAACAATAAAAAGGTCTTTTTGACCTAAAATTAGCGTTTTTTACCTATTTTTCCTTCAAAATCGAAAAACGATATGGGTAAAATGCACTCCAGAAAAAAAAGCGATATGGGTATTTTACGTTTCTCGGATTTAAACCCCTCCTAGTTAGGGGTTTATTATCCCCCCCTACTCCAGACCAACTTGCCCATGTATGCTGCAAACGTATTATTTTTATGCAAACATTTTTTTTCTGCAAACATTATTTTACCCCCCCCCAAAAAAAAACCTTCTTAACCCCGTACCCTACCGAACCCCAAGACTCTACTGTAAAACCCCCTCCTTCAGCCTTCAAAGGCTGGTAATCTTTGTACATAATTTCAAATGTATGTATATCTAAATAACACTTTTAAGTTTAGAATATAAGTTAAATTAACAGGGTAAAAGTGCTTATTTTAAAGAACATATGCAGACCTCTGCATTGCCCCCAGGGTTTTATTTGGGGGAATTTCAAAATGGGGGGCACGGGGGAAGCAATTTTTTTGAAACGGGGGGGGGCAATAAAACGGAGGGCAAGCAGGAGAGAAAGGGAAAAAAAGAGAAAAGAAAAAAAGAAAAAAAAGGACAACAAGGCGAAATTTAAGTAAAAATAGGTCTAAAATGGTTTAAAAAGCGTTGATATAGGCTAAAAACTACAACAAATTGGTGTCATAATAGGTCAAAAATGGCGTCATAATTTTTGGATACTTTTTCATTTTTTGCGGGGGAGGGGGGGGGAATAAAACGGGGGGCAATTCCTCCAATAAAGCGGGGGGCATTTTTAGACCGTGCACAGGTCTGACCTATGCATTTTGGTTTTTTATCGCAACAAAATGTGTGGGTTCTGCTTTAAAAATAAATTTCGTCTTTTACATTTCGTTTTTCAACATCTCGTCGCCGAAAAACTAGTTTTTTTGGGTGCGATTTTGTAAACTATTTTTTAAAAGAACGGTTTTCTGTATTTTGCGACTAAAACAATGGATTGAAAACTTTTTTTCTAAACCTAAGAAAAAAACTAAAATCAAGCAAAATTTTACCATGATAAACTTTTTTTAAAATTCAAAGAAAATTTTATTAAGGTAATTTTGTATTTAACGATGTGTTTCTTGAATTGAAGAGTAAAAACCTATGTTTTTACTGAGCCTAAGCGAAACCTAAAATCAAGCAAAATTTTATCATTAGGGCGAAAATTCGTCGTGTTTAAAATGCGTTAATAAAATCGCATCCAAAAAAACGAGTTTTCCGAAGACGAGATGTTTAAAAACGAGCTTTTCAAAGACGAGATGTTGAAAGCATGGACGTAGCCAGGATTTCGGAAAGAGGAGGTCTAACTCTGAACAAAATTTCGAAAAGAGGGGGGTCCAAATCCTAAACGTTATAAAAAGGCTAACAAAACAATTTTTTCGCGCTTCGCGCGGAGTGTTTATTAACTGGTTGGTTTATGCCACACAATTCATTATTTTCCTATTATTCAATAAAAACTATGTCCATAAAACAAAAAAAATTTTACACACAATCTGATACATTAAAATTTCCGATTTCCGCAACATTAACAACTGAAAAATGAGTACATTGAATTACAGCTGAGCAATGCAAAGTGCAAGAAAATGTTTTTAAAATTAATTCTCCTAATTTTAAATTGTTAATCTTACTATATAACAATCTAAAGGTGGGGGTGCCGCGTGGTCGTATGAAGATTACAAAACGAAGTAACACAAATTTGGAAGTGGAGACTAATTAAAACATTAAGAATGGGCTGGGTTCAGCCTCCAACTAGGATTTTAAAACAAAGTAACACAAATTTGAAAGCGGAGACTAATTAATTAATCAAAAAAAATTTTAAAAAATGGCTGCTGTAGACCCACAAATTTTTATCCTTGGCGACCCAAAGGAGGGGGTCTCGTCTAATCCTAAATTCTTCCCTTTGCCGACCCACAAGAGGGGTCTAGATCATACAAGGGAACGGGGGGGAGGTTGGTGGGGGAGTTAACCCCCACCCAAATTCTGAGAAGGGAGGGTTAACTTCCCCACTCAGAAGTGGGGGGAGAGAAAAGATTAACCCTCCAATTTTGAAAAAATAAAGAAAAAAAATGTCTTTAAAATGACTTCTAACTGCCTCCAAACTTAAGTTTTGAGGTCAAAATGAATGTTTTAAGCAATAAAAAGCTCAAAATGCAATAAAAAGGGCTTTTTGACCTAAAATTAGCGTTTTTTTACCTATTTTCCTTCAAAATCGAAAAACGATATGGGTAAAATGCACTCCAGAAGAAAAAAAAACGATATGGCTATTTTGCGTTTCTGGGATTTTACCCCCCCCCCCTAATTTGGGGTTTAACCCCCCACTCCGGACGAACTTGCCCACGTATGTTCTAGATCCCTAGACCTCCCTGGCTACGCCCATGGTTAAAAGACGTAAATGTGGGACATCCTGCTTCAGAGTTTAAAATGCAATAATGCTCCTAAATAAAGGCTAAATCCGTTCGAATTTCTATTTACAATCCACTATGAACCTTTGGAAAAAAATTTTCTTCCAAATAAAATAAGGACAAAAAAGAGAAACCCTTTCAGATTCTTGCAATTATAATTTTTAATTGTTATTAAACTTGTGAAAAAATAGCAACGCTTTTACATTCGATCTGCAAATAAAGTTTAATTGATTTTTTTAAAATTACAATTAAAAGACGTACCACCGCCATCATCCTGTGGTTCTGTGACCGGTGACTGTGCATCCATATTAATGTTCGGACTATCTACAAACCGACTGCTGTTTTCTGTCTGCTTAGTCTTCTTAGGCGGCGGCACATCTTCCGGGCTACAAACATAGATGAACGCGGTCAAAAAGCTAAGGGGGTGTTTACCCCGGGTAAATGACATTTCAAAATCTAGGGGGTCCTAGGGGGGGTCGAACCCCTCCTAGCTTTCTAGGGGGGTTAACCCAGGGTGGAAGATTTTGAAACCTAAAGGGGGTCAGGTGGGGTCCAATTTTCGAAGCAAAATACTTTTAAACCATTAAAGGTTTAAAAATAGTTTTTTTATAAGATAATACTATATTTTATTGAATAAAAAGTGATATTGAGATATAAAAAAGGTGTAAAAACATGAATTTGTGTTAAAAATTTACGTTTTTGGAAGAAAATTTAGTATAAAAAAAGTACTTAAAATTTTCTCGAGAGAGGAGGTGGGGTCAGATTTCAAAATCCAGAGGGGGGGTCAGGGGTAAAAAATTTGAAAATTGTGAGAGAGGGGGGGCCCTGGATTTTTTTCTAGGGGGACCCCAAAATTCCGAGGCTAAGGGGGTAGATCCCGCCCTACTCCCCCCCTTGTTCATCTATGGCTACAAAACCAATCTAATTTTTAGCTAAAAACCTGGAATTTGCTTGTTTCCGCCAGCGTCTTTGCGCCAGTTGGTGCAAGCCTCTAATTTTAGGCGTTAACGCAGAAATCAAGTCGCCAAACGCCAATTACAGAAAAATTGGGTATTTCTGTATCGCCAATTGAGTCTAATATTGTATAAATAAAATTATCGTAGCTGCGACTTTCGCTTTTTTTATCGTGCCAATAATCGCTCAGAATTGTTTTTCGTCCACAAAATCGACTAATCAACGCAATGGTAGCAGAAACAGTGTCTCAGCACCGTTAAACTTTTCTTCGTGCGGAAAAGTCAGATTTATTTGCATTTACATTCTTACTACAGGTTACAGTATAACTCGCGTGCGAGGACCAGCGTCCGAAAGCGATTGAAATCATAGTGAAAACGGTACCGGCAGCTGGGGGGGGTGGTTACTCGGGGTACATCAAATTTTGAATTCTAGGAGGGGTTCCCAGGAGGGTCCGGACCCCCCTAGTTTTTTAGGGGGGGGGTCGACCCGGGGTGCGAAATTTTAAAATCTAGAGGGAAGTTAGGTGGGGTCCGGTGTGCAAAGCAAAACAGTTTTAAACCATATTAACTTTAATAATTGTTCTTTTTATATGATAATATTACATTTTATTGAATAAAAACCGATGTTTTGGTGTAAAAAAGGTGTAAAACATTATTATGTGTTAAAAATTCACGTTTTTGAAAGAAAACGTAGTATAAAAAAGTACCTAAAATTTTCCCAGGGGGGGTCAGATTTCAAATTCTAGATGGGGTCAGGACTAAAAAATTCGGAAATTTGAGGAGAGGGCCCCGCTCTAGATTTTCGTCTAGGGGGGCGGACCCCACCCTGCCCCCCCTCTCACCTATGATTGAAATGGTTTATATTTTACTGTTAAATCGTTGCGGGTATTTAATATACGGTAATAGGCGACAAATAAACTACGCCTACGTTTGCAGCTACGAGTATTTTACCTATAGTTTTTAATGCATTGTATGTTTTTGGGATTATGTGACCAAAGGTTAGTTGTCTACTATACGAAATTAATTTTATACTATAAATACGATTTAAAAAGTGAACTTACGTTGTTGGTTTGCTTAAAGGCCGGGGTGGTGTTTTGGATACATCAAAAATAGCCAATTGTTTAGATGTCATGTTGGAAGTGAGGGCGTAGATGATGGATTCTATAGCTTTTGGGCTGTACACGTTACGTTCTTTCCATACTTCAATAACTCGTTTTAATGATTTGATGGTCTAAAAAATTGGTAATTTAAAAAAAAAGATTTTAACAAAGCGCGCACCACAGCAATAAAAGGTATTTAATAGTCAAAAAAATATAAGATAAAAAACACACAAAACTTACAGTTAATTAATTCGGTATTCTTGACGTTTTTACAATTACTTTATTAAAAAAAAGGTTGAAAAGAAAATTTTAAGACTATTGTAAAAGTATATTCATTTCAAAATTAGCATATTTATTAATATCCCTTTCTTCATTTAAGTAATAATCATAATGTTTTTGGTTTGGTCGGGTCTGCTAGGGGGGGTTCACCCCCCGGTGGAAGGCCAAATTTTTTTAGGGGGTCCAGGGGAGTCCGGACCCCCCCCTGGCTTTTTAGGGGGGATTTCAAATTTAGGGGGGTCACGGGGTCAGATTTTTAACAAAGTTTTTTAAAATCAATAATTTAAGTTTTTAGGTCTAATATTGAATTTTATACACTAAAACAGCCTATTTAGGCCTAAAAATTGTATTCAAACATTGTTTTTAACTAAAAAACCGTGTTTTTGACAGTAAGTTAAAAATCATACTTCTAAATTGGTCAGCAGGGGGGAGGGGGATCAGCCTTGCAAGAGGGGGGGGGGGTTAGGCGTAGGCCGGACCGCTCTCGAGCTTTTGGGAGGAGGGGGCCCCTGGATTTTTTCTAGTGGAAGGATGTCCAAAATTTTGGCTCTAGGGGGGGGTGGACACTTCTGTCCCTTCCCCCCCAAAAAAAACATCTATGATAATAATAAGACTTTACTCACTCCTTCATCCCCATATTTTGCTACGTGACTTAAAGCTGGAGGTAGAGCGTGATAAAACTGTTCCTGATATTTGGGCCACTTTTTTCTGGCATTCTGAATTATGTCGTTGGCTAAGAACACAAGCACAAGATGGCGACTACTTTTTCGTTCCCGTTTTATCTCCTTAAACCACACTTCTACAATTTTTTGGGAATGTTTCCTATGGTGTAACAGCCACAGTGACAGTGTTTGAATAGACTGCTGAGTATTCGATAAGGCACCCAGTTTTTGAACAAGGGCTTGTTCTGAGAATCCGGACATAATTTGCGTGTACCAATAGCAATAGCCACTCTAAAAAATACAAAGCTATACATGTTTTTAAGCAAATAATACAATGTCTTACTTACCCTCACTTACCAATATAAATTTATTTTTTTAAACTTGATATGCTGGGTCAAAGTGCCATTTAGCCACCAATACTACTAACCTACGCTTTGTACCTGCACGTGTCGAGCGCAAGCCAAATGTGGTACTTGGTTGCTTTTTAAAGAATTAAGTAGCAAAAGCAGTATTTTTGTCTACTTTTTATAACCTAATAGATACTTTTGGCACATGCAGTTTAAAATTAGTGCCAGAAACACTTAAAATCTTTTTTATCGTTTAATTAAATTTTAATATACTTAGCGCTTAATTTTTTTACAGTAGGTTACCGTTTTTCCTGAGACTAACTTAGTCTCCGATATACGGTAACCTACTGTAAATAATCAAAGATTAACTAACACAGATTTAGCCCAGGAAAACATGTAATTAGACCAAGATTCTACCGTAATTAGTCCAGGGGCTAACATGGGGCTAGCACCGAGCACGGGAATAACTCTGCTTTGTGAATCTTGGCCCAAGGGCTTCATGTAATTTAACCATTATAAAATTTTTTTCAATATTTGACTTTCCTACAAATGACACTCAAATACCAAAGGGTAATTTGACAATCTGACTAATTGACCTTCAGGTTTATTTTTCCTGAACCTAAGCGAAACCTTAGTGAAAACTAAATTGATCAATGTTGAATTAGTACAAATGTCAAATTTCCCAATGGTATTTTTACCAGAATGTCATTTTTCGAAGGTGATTTTCCCCCAGAGCATTTTTGCAATAGAAAAATTACTGGGACCGTAAATCAAGGGTGTAAGTTTCGGCAAGCACTAAAAGACACCTACCACACCTACTACACCTACTACACCGACCGACCAACCGAGGGGTAAAACTCCTCTTGTTTCTAAAAATTTCCCTAAGCAACCTAAGCAAAACCTTAAAATCAAGCTAAATTTAATGTTTTGTTTGATTTTGAGGTTTTGCTTAGGTTGCTTAGGTCGGTCGGTGTAGTAGGTGTAGTAGGTGTGGTAGGTGTCTTTTAGTGCTTGCCTAAGTTTCTGCGGTGGTGTTCACGGGGCCATGTGAAACTCAACACATGGACGGATAAAAAAATAAATGAATTAAAAAAAAATAAAAAAGGGAAATTTAAAAAAAAAATTCTTTAAATAAATTTAAAACAAATACTGCAAAACAAGTTGGTAATTAATGTTTTGCTTATAAAATTAGCCATAACTCACGAACCCATAAAGCAATTGTAAAAAGTAAACTATAATTGAACTCGTAAAAAACTGTAATATTTAATGCTGTATGTAGTTTTAACTATTCCGATATTTTTCATTTGATTAATAAGTTAAAACTTTCTAATAATTTACACAGTAGTTCATCAAAAATTATTTTGATATTATCGTTTTTTAAAGAATATTACGCATAAAATGATACTTGAACCTTAAAAATTAATTGATTATTTAAAGAATTATGACTATTTGTATATAGCGCTAATGTTAAAGTCGACCAAATAATAACTGAATTTTTATTGTTAAAATTATATTACTAATATAATAATAAATTTAACACTTAAATTTTGACTTTTGCTATTCTATATAATCTCAGAGCAAGATTTTTTTTGTTTTAGCTGATGAAAGTGGTTTAGTGCTGAAATTGCTTAGAGTTAACTTTGAAATATACAAATAAAACTCAGCACTCAAAGACAAACTTTCACAATTCTACCAAAAAAATTACTTTTTAAATTGTGTAAAAAATCCAAAGCTGAAACTTAACTGTCAATTAACCGAAAAAACTCTAAATGTACAAATTGAAATAAAACGATCCTGGTTTGTTTTTTTTTGTTGACTTTAACTTTAACACTATATAAAATTAATCATAACTCTAAAAATCATAAATTAAACTTTACAATTTAACTATCATTTTTTTGTTATATTCGTTAGAGAACAATAATATCAAAATAATTTTTGATGAACTATTGTGTGAATTATTAGAAAGTTTTAACTTATTAATCAAATCAAAAATTTCGAAATATTTTAAACTAAATACACCATTAGATTTTAAAGTATTTGACGAGTAAAGTGATAATTTAATTTTTACAATTGCTTAATAAGTTCGTGACTTATGACTGGTTTTATAAGCAAAACATTAATTACAAACTTGTTTTGCAGTATTTGTTCTTAACTTATTTTAAAAAAAAAATTATTTCCCGTTTTTTAATTTTTTAAAATTTATTTATTTTTTAACCGTCCATGTGTTAAGTTTCACATGGCCCCGTGAACACCGCAATGACTTGGTAAAATCGTGAATAAAACATTTAAACACAAAATAATTTAATTTTTATTTGAATTCGATTTTAAATCTATTATTTCATTTAATTCTAACAGCTTAATTCTAACATGTTTTTGCATGTTTTCAAAGTTTTAGAATTTATTTAAATATTTGTATAAAAATACAGTAAAACAATAAAAACATAAATATTGCAGCATATTTTTGCAGGAAACATATTATATAAATATTTTTTTGTTTAGTTTAACTTACTAGTATTTAGTTTAAATACAATAACCATTTATAGCATGTTTTCAGCATGTTTTATTCACCCGACTTTGGACGCTCGATTTGTATATGTGTGTATTTCAAACTTCCAATGGTTAGTGTCGAGCGCCACCACAAGGGTCTATTAAAAAACATCTCAAATATTTTAGTTTTTATGCTTTTTCTTGGATAACTTTTTTACAAAAAATAAATAAATAAAAGCATAGACCTTATAAACGTTTCCTGTGTTCAATTTTACTTGAAAATTGAATTCTTGTGAAAAAAGAGTTTATAATAGCAAGAATATATAACACAAGAGAATGTCCGACTGTACGCTAATTTTTCGACTAAAATTTTGCGAGAAAAGTCGCACTTTTGAATTAGTGTGAAACTTTTCTCGCAAAAATCCGCCATTTTCTGCTAGTTTTCCCGCGCTGCGATTTTTAACACAGTGTTAGTTTTCTCGCATTGGGGACTGCGACTTCTTTCGCACTCTATACTGCTTTATTCGCACTGCGATTATTTTCGCACTGCGAGTCTGCCTGCACAATAAAAAAAATAAAAACAAAGCGGAGCAAAAATTTTGTGTTTAAATGAGTAAAAGTCGCTTTTTTACCTTAAGATGTTAAAACTTTTTAGTTTTAATGAAATAAACTAACTTTCCAACATCATGGGTGGCGCGGGAGCGCCACGGGGCGATTTAGCCCCGTGGCGCCGCGCCAACCATAATTAGAGAACGTGGGTAAATTTTGAAATTCAGAACCTTCTTCTTCTTCTTCTTCTTCTTCTTCTTCTTCTTCTTCTTCTTCTTATTATTCCAACGCTCCATCCTTAAAAGCGATATTCCTCATTCGTTACTGATTGATCAAAAATAAACATGGGCTCATTAGAAAGAAGAAGGAATTACGCAACTTTCTTAGGAAGCACTTTTTTCATTTAGGTCCTTGATATCGATTTATTGATCAAAATAAAAACTTTGAAAAATAGACAAATAAAAACTCCCAACCGCACAATAACAGCCTTTTGGCAACAATAAGGATTGTACAGAGCAGACAACCAACATCCCCTCATAGAAACCGCACAAAAAAAGCAGACCGGTTTTAATTGGTGGCAGAAACGGAACCAATTCCCAGCGCCATCTGCTTCAACCGCGCGAAAAACGGCAAAAACAACAGAGTACTTTTTTTAATTCTTGCAATTCTGATGATAAATTAATTCAAAGTTTTATTTATTAAAAATAGCCTTGAAAATGCTCTAATAGTAGAGCAGGAAAAAAGGGCGATTTTTCCCCGGGCGTATGTTTAGACAGAAAAGATGTAGACTAAGATGATTCTAGGAGGTGGCCCTCGTTTTTTTCACGGGAAGCCCTACTTGTTCTCTCTCTTTTTTTTTTTTTTAACGTTCTTCTTTTTCTTCCCGCGGCGTTACGCCAGAATTTAGCCCGAAGGATTTTCTTTAGTCTAGATGGACATTATGTGGACTATAGAAATTTGCATTTGGTTTTGCCAGCTGCTCACTAAATAAAAATTTCTACGATATGATAATGATTTGTTTATACATTGATCTATATACACAGCACTGTTGCATTTTTTTAGTTTGATGAAATGTCAATTGAAAAAATCATACAGCAATCTTTGACAAGCTCGAAATCGCCACTTTTTCTATTAGAAGGTTATATTTGTATGTGTAAGAAACAACTATAAATTTGAAAAAAGTGGCGATTTCGCGCTTGTCAAAGATTGCTGTGAGTATGATTTTTTCAATTGACATTTCATCAAACTAAAAAAAATGCAACAGTGCTGTGTTATTAGATCAATGTATAAACAAATCATTATCATATCGTAGAAATTTTTATTTAGTGAGCAGCTGGCCAAACCAAATGCAAATTTCCTTTCCACATAATGTCCATCTCAACTAGTCTACATTTTCTGTCTAAACATACGCCCGGGGAAAAATCGCCCCTTTTTTTTCTTTATTCTTAGAGCATTTTTCAAGGCTAGTATGCCACTTTTTTTAATTAAATTAAAAAACAGCCTATTAAACTATAGTTTTAGCTGCGCAATGACTTATGTTTATAATCATTCCGATGCCTAGATAAAATAAAAAATAATAATAAGAGATATTTAATTACAATTCCGTTTTAATTATATAGTGCGGTGCAGTTGCGCTCAAAGTTTCTACGTTCTCTAAATATAGTTGCCGATGCCGTGCGCCAATGATTGCAATTATAATTTTTAAAGTAAAAAATAATAATAATAATAATAAGATGATGAACATGAATAACAAAATTTACTCACGTTCTCTAAGCATAGTTGGCGCGGTCCGTCGGTTAAATTCAGTTGGCACCCTGCACCACCGATGATTACCGGCGCGTGCGCTCCCGCGCCACCGACGCTTATTTTATTTTTTAATAAATAAAACTTTGAATTAATTTTGTCATCAGTAATGCAAGAATTAAAAAAAGTACTCTGTTGTTTTTGCCGTTTTCCGCGCGGTTGAAGCAGATGGCGCTGGGAACTGGTGCCGTTTCTGCCACCAATTAAAACCGGTCTGCTATTTTTGTGCGGTTTTTATGAGGGGATGTTGGTTGTCTGCTCTGTACAATCCTTATTGTTGCCAAAAGGCTGTTATTGTGCGGTTGGAAGTTTTTATTTGTCTATTTTTCAATTTTTTTATTTTGATTCAATAAATCGATAACAAGGACCTAAATGAAAAAAGTGCTTTCTAAGAAAGTTGCGTAATTCCTTCTTCTTTTCTAATCAGCCCATGTTTATTTTTGATCAATCAGTAACGAATGAGGAATATCGCTTTTTAAGAATGGAGCGTTGGAAATAATAATAATAAAATATAAGAAGAAGAAGAAGAAGAAGAAGAAGAAGAAGAAGAAGAAGAAGGTTCTGAATTTCAAAATTTACCCACGTTCTCTAATTATGGTTGGCACGACGCGGGGGGCTAACGCCCCGGCGCTCCCCGCCACACGCGGCGCCATGGGGCTAAATCGCCCCGTGGCGCTCCCGCGCCAGAATAATAATAAGCGGCGGTGGCACGGGAGCGCCACGCGCAGGTAATTATCGGTGGTGAGAGGGTGCCACACTGCGATTTAACCCACGGCACCGCGCCAACTATGCTTAGAGAACGGAGCAGAAATTTTGTTATTCATGTTCATCATCTCTCTTATTATTTTTTTCTTAATTATTATTATTTTTACTTTAAAAATTATAATTGCAATCATTGGCGCACGGCATCACGCCAACTATATTTAGAGAACGTAGGTAAACTTTGTCTGGAGCGCAACTACACCGCACTAACTGTAATTAAACAACGTGGGTAAATTTTGTAATTTAAATTCATTTTTTTCTTATTACTTTTGATTTAAAAAAAGTGTATCTCGGCAACGGAATGATTATAAACATATGTCATTGCGCAGCTAAAACTATAGTTTATTAGGATATTTTTTAATTTAATTCAAAAAAGTGGTAGATTAGCTTTGAAAAATGCTCTAAGAATAGAGCAGGAAAAAGGGGCGATTTTTCCCCGGGCGTATGTTTAGACAGAAAAGATGTGGACTAGGCTGAGATAAACATTATGTGGACTATAGGAAATTTGCATTTGGTTTGGGCAGCTGCTCACTAAATAAAAATTTCTACCATAAGATAATGATTTGTTTACACATTGATCTAATCACACAGCACTCTTGCGTTTTTTTTAGTTTGATGAAATGTCAATTTAAAAAATCATACTCACAGCAATCTTTGGCAAGTGCGAAATCGCCACTTTTTTTTAAATTTATAGTTGTTTCTTACACATACAAATATAAGCTTCTAATTGAAAAAGTGGCGATTTCGCACTTGCCAAAGATTGCTGTGAGTATGATTTTTTAAATTGACATTTCATCAAACTAAAAAAAACGCAACAGTGCTGTGTGATTAGATCAATGTGTAAACAAATCATTATCTTATCGTAAGGAAATTTTTATTTAGTCGAGCAGCTGCCCAAACCAAATGCAAATTTCCTATAGTCCACATAATGTCCATCTCAGCCTCGTCCACATCTTTTCTGTCTAAACATACGCCCGGGGAAAAATCGCCCCTTTTTCCTGCTCTATTCTTAGAGCATTTTTCAAGGCTAGTTTTAAAATTAAATAAAACAAATTTCGAAGTCTTTTATTCCATTTAAAATGACTACCAGCGTCTGTATTTTTTTTGTTAGTGCAAAAAAAATCGCAGTGCGAATAAAGCAGTATAGAGTGCAAAAAAAAGTCGCAGTCCCCACTGCGAAAAAACTAACACTGTCTTAAAAATCGCAACGCGGGAAAACTAGCAGAGAATGGCGGATTTTTGCAGGAAAAGTCGCACACGAATTTAAAAGTGCGACTTTTCTCGCAAAATTTTGGTCAAAAATTTAGTGTACAGTCGGACATTCTCTTGTGTTATATATTCTTGATAATAGAGATGTTTCTAGAGCCAAAGGTTGGAGCGGAGCTCCCCTTTTCGGAGCTCCGCAGTAGCAGAGGCTGTGGAGCTCTGGGGCCCTGAGGTATTGAATTTCGTGAATAAGTAAAAAGTAATTTCATAGAATATTTTTAAGTTTTTTGTAAACTAAAGTTTTGTAAAACTTATTAAATATTACAAAAATTTGGATAGAATATATTAAAACATATTTCAAATCGCTCATTCAAAGGGTGAAGCTCTGCAGCTCCGGAGGTCTCTCAGTTTTAAATGGCGGAAGCTCCAAAGTATGATATAGGTTTGTAGGGACATTACTAGTTTACTGATACCGGCTGGCTTTAGTAATAATTATTATAATTTATTGGTTTTTAAGCACTGAGTTTTTTTTTCTATTAACTTATTTTTTGTGAAACATATTCTGAATTATTATTGTTATGTTTATTACAACTACATGTTATTTTTATGAATAAACTTTAAATTTAGTTACTTAAAAAAATTAATAAAAACATTTTCAGGGAAAAAGCAGAGAAATACCACACTTTTAACAAAATAATGTGCAAACAATTGACAACAAAATTAAGTGATCACCAACGAATCGATCTATACAAACGTCATATCAGTGATCGAGTATAAACTGTAAATTGAAATAATAACTGCACTGCACACTTATATAATTTTCGCATAAATCTTTTTAATGTATGTGAAAGTTTGCTTATTTATGGGTCTTTTTTGAAATCTTGTAAGTAGCTCGTTCCCTCCATTCCACTTTATTTTAAATCTTTCAAAATTTAAAAGTACAGATACAAATCAACTTTTATTTAAAAATTTCATTTTCGTAATATATAATATATAATATATGCAAATATATTAGCATGTTGCATTTATTATAGAACCACACGCACATTATATTAACGAAACTCCAGTAACGTACTAAATTAATTTTAGAGTAACTGACTTAAATTCGGCCAGCCTAAATTTCGGCCACCAGCTGTTATTTTTTCTTTATGCGCAAAAAATATGAAAGAAACTGCGTATGGCTAGATAAATTGTAATTTCATCTATGTAGCCAAATGCAGTTCATTTCATAACTATGCGCATAACAAAAATAACAGCCAGTGGCCGAAATTAAGGTTGGCCGAATTTAAGTCAGTTACCCTGCTGTAATGTTTAGTAGCAAATAAGTCAATAAAAGAAAACTATTAAGATCAAGACAAACTTTAAACAATAAAAGTGGTTGGAGAAAGAGTTAGGTAACACATACACATATATACATACATACATATACATACACAAACATACACACAGACAGACAAAGAGAGAGACAGTTTATTTATAGAATTTAATTAAAAATATGGCAAGAGTTTTCAAATAAGCCCGTTCGGCGGCGCTGAACACTTTATTGATTTTTATAAAAATGTCACAAATCGAGCGTCTAATTGTAGGCGAGCTAAGACATGTCAACTTCTTTTTTTTAGCATGCCAACTTCCTTTTTTGACATGCCAACTTCCTTTTTTTTGGTAACGGGACTTTAGAGCCGGAGCGAGGGGACTTTAGAGCCGAAGGTCTTTAAAGCCGCAGTGTGGGACTTTAGAGCCGTATTGGAGGGACTTTGGAGCCGTAACGTAACTTTTGTGTTCAAAAAATTCATAAAAAATTAAGGGACTTTAGAGCCGAACAAATTTTGTCAAAGTTGGTTAAATTACGTAATTTTCATACAATATATCGCTGAAATTAGCCAAATTTTAAGTCGTAAAAGTTTTTAAAGCTTTCTAAAATACTTTTAAAACCTTCTAGTGTCCGGAAAAAATATTTTCAGCATAATATCTTCCGAAATAAATATTTTTTTTATTTAAGCAGTAAACTAAAGGAATTTCAATAGTTTTAAGCTTTTTTTAGATTTTTATCTTGATTCGTAGGTTTCGCTTAGGCTTAGGAAAAATAATGGTTTTTTGTCTTAAATTTTTATTGCAACATTTTCTAAAATAAAACATCTTTGATATTTGTCATAACAAAGGTTTCAATTTAAAAACCAAAAACCGTGAATCTTAACCCTTAACCATGCCTTATATTCACATAAAAAATCTTTTATCAAACAAATCAAAGCACGAATCTAAATCATGTTTTTGCCCCTCAAGGTTAGGAGGTTAACCAAAAATGGGAGGTTAAAGTTTCCTTCCCCGCCAAATCCCTATAGATTGTCCTCCTTTGTAAAAAAAAAAAAACCCCAGGAACACTTTTCCCCCACAAAAATCACCACCGCTTTCTAAATCCCCTCCTTTTGTAAATAAATTTTTATAATATTTGTGTTTTTTTTTTTTACCTTGCTTCCGAACCCTTTCCCCCCCCCCCTCGACCCCCCCCGCCCCCCCTGTACCCCCCCGGGCCCGCCCTAAAGCCCTGCCCCCGAAGCCCCCCCCCCCCCCCCTTACCCCCCAACCCCCTTTTTAAACCGCGGGGAAGTTGGCATGCTTTCGCGCATGTCTTCACGCCGCCCTTCCCGCTGGCTTTCGCTTTTATGCGGTTTTTAAGCAAAAATGACAATAGGTATTCATAAAAATAGCTAAAAACTAATGAAATATGAATTTTCTAATTAGTTTTGATGTTAAAATAAATTTTATTTGAATTAAAATGCTTTTTTTTTTGAAAAAAACCTTTAGCATGCGTTCACGCCGCCTCTCGCAATTAAAAACACTAGCATGCGTTCCCGCATGTCTTCCGCAGGTCTTCGGCCGGTCTTCCCACTCCATTTGTTCCACTCGTTTTTCCAATAACCTTAATTACGACGTTTTAAAAGCGTTCCCTTTAACAAATAAGGCAGCTAAAACAGGAAAGCCAGCAATTCCGGGAGCCAGCTGAAAGCCAGCATGCGTTCCCGCATGTCTTCCGCCGGTCTTCCAACCCCATTTCATTCGCTCGTTTAAAAGTGTTTCAAGAATACTCCGCTGTGGGCGTTCGGAACGCAGTATTAGAAGATGATTTTCAATTGCTGGCTCTCAGCTGGCTCTCGGTTGAAAATTGCTGGCTTTCTTATTTTAAAAAAAGAGAACGCTTTGAAAACGTAGAACTTAAGGTTATAGGAAAAACGAGCGAATGAAATGGGGTTGGAAGACCGGCGGAAGACATGCGCCTGTTTTAGCTGCCTTATTTGTTAAAGGGAACGCTTTTAAAACGTCGTAATTAAGGTTATTGGAAAAACGAGTGGAACAAATGGAGTATGAAAACCGGCCGAAGACCAGCGGAAGACATGCGGGAACGCATGCTAGTGTTTTTAATTGCGAGAGGCGGCGTGAACGCATGCTAAAGGTTTTTTTCAAAAAAAAAGCATTTTAATTCAAATAAAATTTATTTTAACATCAAAACTAATTAGAAAATTCATATTTCATTAGTTTTTAGCTATTTTTATGAATACCTATTGTCATTTTTGCTTAAAAACCGCATAAAAGCGAAAGCCAGCGGGAAGGGCGGCGTGAAGACATGCGCGAAAGCATGCCAACTTCCCCGCGGTTTTTTTGAAAACATGCTGGAACAACAGTACTCCATGGCCGGGAAAAAAGGGGCCCACGACCGGGATTTAAGCCAAAAAAGAGGAAAACCACGGAGCAAGGCATACGTATACCAAAATTCGATTTGACCGATCTAACAGTGAATACCAGTTGTAAAACAGTTTTATATCCTAAATAGAACACGTAGACCTCATTTTTGTGGTTATTTTTGATATTTAAGCTATCGATAAAAAGTTATGGATCAATTTATACCCAAAAAATGGCCTTTTTCAGGATGTGCAATTTATGATGTTAAGAAAAAAATTTTGTAAACGAACAAACTAAATTAAAAACTATGTTTTAACAATGCTAAAAGTCTGAAGAACTCAAAAATTTAAAAAAAAAATTAAAAATTCGAAAGTCACATGGACCACCAAAAACATGGACAAGAAAATTTGTTTGACTTTAAACGCTGATTTAAACTTAGTTTTTCACCGATTTATTGTTCCTAAGCCTAAGCGAAACCTAAAAATCAAACAAAATTGTAATATAATTAATTTTTATTAAAATAAGTTGTTTTTCAAAAATTTTAATTTTTTCACAACTAAAATTTAGTGGGTCTTTGAACGGTTACTATAAAAAAAATGGTAGCTACCATAAAAAAAATAAAAGTATATTTGTAACTGCTAGACACTTGGTTATACGAAAAAAATAATATTGATTTGATTAAATGCTTAATAAAAAATTTTCTTAATAACATAAATTGTACATCCCAAAAAAGGGCAAATTTTGGGTACAAATCGGATCATAACTTTTTTTCATAGGCTCAAATCCAAAAATTAACCACAAAAATGAGGTTTACGTGTTCAATTTATGCTATAAAGATCTTTTACAATTTGTAATTACTTTTGAATCGGTCAAATCGAATTTTAGTACACGTATGGAACTTGTACCAAACTCTAACTCTGATTCACTGGCAAGCACTAAAAGACACCTACCACACCTACTACACCTACTACACCGACCGACCAACCGAGGGGTGAAACTCCTCTTGTTTTTAAAAATTTCCCTAAGCAACCTAAGCAAAACCTTAAAATCAAGCTAAATTTAATGTTTTGTTTGATTTTGAGGTTTTGCTTAGGTTGCTTAGGTCGGTCGGTGTAGTAGGTTTTGTTTTTTTTTGTTTTAATTTCCCCCCCCTTTGGGCATTTATTAATGACATTTAATTAATTAGGCAAGTTTTTACACTAAAAACACTCTAGAACTGCACAAGGCATGCAATTTATGTAAAAGAAATTGATTTAAAGCATTCTAAATCAGTTTTTGTATCGGGTTATTTACTTTTTCGAGAGGCGCTCGAGCGGCTGAGAGGCGCTCGAGAGGCGCTCGAGAGGCTGGCGGTTTTGTTAATTATTAGACAATTTAAACGATTTAAATGGGTTTTCTTGCATCTAAGGAAAGAAATCAACGTCTACTTTTAGATTAAACATTACTTTAGTGAATTCAGGGTCGATTTTACGATTTTACGACTCAACAATTTTTCCAAAAAAAATCCGGACAATAATGCGGACGTTCCGGATATGAAATCACAAGGACCACTAGCAGACTGGACGGAAAACTAATTTTCATTTATTTCACACAATGTGTTGATGCAGTTTTATTTTGCTTTCTTCGTCGAATATAATATAAAGATGCGGAATCATAAATTAAATTAAAATATATAATAAACGCCTAAATCTAACCAAACCGTACTTCTTAAAGGTGTGTGTGTAAACCAAACCGTACGACTTTTTGTGTGTAAACTTTTTGTTTCGCTTTAAAGTAATGCTTTTGCAACAATTACAGCGTGTATTTTACAGAGATCATAAATTTCGATACAAATTTAATATATTTACTCTCAGAAATTGACTGGTTTTACAAAAAAATACAGTATAATAAATAGAAAAGTAGATATTAAGGTGCATCCATATTGTTATATGATTTTTTGTGTTTTTAAATTAAAAACCAATATACACACACTCTAATCTCGCCGGTATAATTTTTTTAGCCTTTCTGACTATTTAGTTTCAAATATCGCGTTTAAAACGTAAAAAATTTGACTGTATTTTGCTTACTAAATTTGGTTGTATTTTGCGTGCAACTGTTCTGCTATGCACATTTTTTTTGTTTGAAACGTGACAATTATCAGAAAAGGTTAAATTCAGTATGCAAAAATGCCAAATGCCTAAACTTTCAATTGAATTTTATAATTTCGAATCTGTATCTTAGTTTTTTATGTTTAATGTAGGTTATATGATATGTAAATGTTTTATGATTAATTAATTGGTAAATATCTCGTGAGAAATAAAATGTATATGGTGTCGTTTAGTTTGCATGAGCATGGGTCGCGAGCAGCTAATTGGTCAATTAGCAGTATACGTTCATTATTTTTTGCGCGGTTTTTCAACCAAACAATTATGTTGATTACTTTTGTAAAGCACTTTTTAGATCTCAATCTCAGTTACGGGAGATTCAAGATTTAGAATTAAAAAAAAATTGTGTAAATTGATCTCAAAATTTTTTGCATCTAAAGCTATTTACTGTTTATTTTCCTGCTAAAATTTGAAATTGCAGGAGAAGCGCAAGTATATTTTAACTTTCAATCTTTGAATCTTACATAAGTAAATATGTAGGCTGGTAAATAAATGCGTTCAAATAGTATCAACTCCTGGTTAAAGCGAGAGCTATTTAAGACGAGGAAGAACCGTGGCTACGGAACTTCTTCCCTATTGTTTAAGGAATTATTATTATTCAATAAATCGGGCATAAAAATTTTGCTATTATATTCGGCCAAAAGTTTAAATTTTGGAGATTCACTTTGTTTTTTTTGTTTGTTTGTTTTTTTGAAATGTACAAAACAACACTTTTATTGCAAACGACTTATTTAAAAAAAACAAAGGTTGTTTAGTGCAGAGATGTAACCATGTCAAAATTCTTAGACATCCCATCAGAATTTTTGACCAGATCCAGGCCGACACGACAAATTTTTAGCTTGACATGCCCAGGCCGGCGTCCCGTCGAAGAAAATTTACACCACTATAAAAAAGTTTTTATCCCTTAGCCCGTCCAAGCCCGCTTACAATCTCGCTTTGTGGCACAGTGGCAGGACGTACGTCTTACATACTAAAGGTTCCTGTATCTAGTCCCGACTGAGGCATACATTGTGATAATATTGATTCTTTGTTATAATATTGTTATTTGTAATATTTGGTTCCGAGGTTAGTGCCAAATAACATCGGCCTTGCATATTCTGCTTGATGGGAAAAATAAAAAAATAACATTTTCATGGGTGGCCGTGGCACGGTAGTGTCATGGTGCGATTTAGCCCAGCGGCCCCACTTCCACTATAATTAAATAACGTGATTAAATTCTGGGATTCAGAGTTTGCTCCTTCTTTTTTTATATTTTAACTCTCATGTCTTTAATATTTATCCTTCGATGGTTTGTCAGAAACAAAAATAATCTATTGGAAGGCAAAGAAAAATGAAAACCTTTTTTATTTTGATCTTTCATAACGATTTATTGATCAAAATATTGATTTTGAATCATTAAAAAGATAAAACCTGAAGTTGAATTCAGCTTTTGGCTGGGAACTTTCACCCCGCAGCCCGAAACGCGGTACC
>JASAMX010028772.1:0-11475 GCA_030248175.1 Microlaimidae sp. YZB2_3
AGGCTCGAAGCTTGTTTCAAGCAAACAAAACCTAGCTAATAAGGGAGTTTTATAAAAATGATTAGTGGAAATATACTGCTGTCAATACTATGCAATGCAAAGAATAATTTATTGGATCAGCAAAATATCATATTTCGCGTGCGTTAAAATAGGATTATATGTTATAATGAACAAAATTTTGCGGATATTTTTACAATATAAATTTAGTAATTTTTTTATAAAATATATTTTATGTGTACCGGTTCACTTCTGAGGGAATACCGATAAAATATCTGTTTTTTGGGCGTAAGACGAGTATGCCATTTCCATTCTTTTTTAAATTTTACGCCAACAATTGGTCTAAAAATACCAATAGTCACAAAATGAGATTTAAAACATCATTGTACTAAATAAATCACAGTAACAATCGACAGGATTGATGTATTTTATATAATTTTGTAAATAAAATGAACGCCAGTTTTTAATTTAAAAATAAACTGAGATCTACAAACATAACATAGTTGCAAAACACAATTTCTTGCAATTATTTTCTGTACTTTATAACCAAATAATTCTTTCCCCTAAAACAAACCAATTTTTAATTTCAAAAAATTTTTTAACAAAAATAATTTTAAAAAATTAAACACAAAAATAATGCTTTTTTGTAATCAAGCTTGATAAAGTAAAATAATGAAAAATGTTGGAACAAACCTTATTTTATTCACAAATTTTTTAAAAGAGCCTATATGAATGAACGTGCTTGGATCTTTATATAAATATTTCTTTTTTGTAAGTGGTTTTATTTAAAAAAATTAAATTGTAAATATTTTAAAACAAAACTATAATAATTAAAAAGCAAAAATTGTAAAAATTTATTAGAAATTTATTTAAAGATTTTATGGTGAAAAAATAAAAATTTATAAAAATTTAAAGATAAAAATGTTTTATTTTTAACCTTAATGTATGCCTCCCACGGTTTGTATCTCCAGTTTTGTTCCAAAAATGGTACAGCGACAAATGAACCAGAAAAAAAATCATTTTGTACAGCTAAAGCTATTTTTGACCAACCTAAATTTTTTTGTTTTTATTATTAACTTTTAAGACGTAATAGTTATTAGCATTTTAATTTTATTATACTTTAATTTGTTACATTTAATAGTTATTCGCATTTTAATTTTATTATACTTTTCTATTTGTTACATTCAGTTTCTTAGTAAAAAAGTGTAGTTTTTTTAATTCAATGTGTACCAAGTTGTCGTATAAACAATTGACTGTTTCTATGAAATAGCAAAATGTAGGTTGTTAAATCTGAATATAATTTATATCAGCAATTTCTTATTGGAAAATTGTATAATAAAATATTTTTGAATGCAATTTTGAAGGATAACTTTTAAATATTTTTGAATGCAGTTTTGAAGGATAACTTTTAAATTATTTACTAAAACAGAAAAATGTACTATAAAAATTAGGCTAGTTTAGGAAAAATATTGTTATCTTTTGTCTTTTGTTATAGAAATATTTTGAAATGATTAATTGACAAAAAGGCAGAATTTTGAGTTCTGAAGCTCTAAAAATCAAATCAATCTGAGTTTGATTCCAATTTTATACAACGCGTAAAAACACTCTAGGTTATTTACGGTTTAAATTTATTATTTACGATTTATAATATATCAGAAAAAACGCATGATAAAAAAAGAGTGTTGATAAAAAAAGGCCAAAGTCAAAATACCAAAATACCAGGTTGCTTTTCAAGCTTAAATAAATAACCAAATATATAAGTACAATAATATATATAAGTCGAGGCTGTGGCGCAGCGGCAGATCTTACGTCTGGCACACTGAAGGTCCCTGGATCGAGTCCCCGCTGAGACACACTGCATTGTGATAATATTCTTTGTTAATATTGTTATATGTAGTATTTGGTTGCGCAATTAGTGCTGAGTAACATCGGCCTTGCGTATCCTGCTTTATGCGAAATAAATAAACTTTTAAAATAATAATGATCATACCGTCGACACAATCTAAATTAGTAAACTCTTGTTTCCAATTAGGAGGTATGATTGATTCCCCCATTATTATTGTATTCTCCAAAAATACAGCTCTGTGAAATTTATATAATTCGTTTTTGTACGGTACTGGTTTTAGATATTCAGGCGTCCCCGGTGTTCCTGTCTCGTTAGCAGTAACGTCTTCTAAAACATTTTGTGTTTAAAAACACAAAACATTTCTTCGAAAAAAACCATACACATATATATATCCGAATTTATAACTGCGTTATGTAAACAGATTTAAAATATAAAGTATAGTAGAGTGCAGCAAATTTACTAAAAAATGAGAAATCTATGTTTTTTGTAGTGATGTTTCTTTTCTCTAATATTATTCTCCGGAGCTTCAACCATTTAAAGCGGAGTTCCCTTTAGATCTCCGGAGCTCTGTAGTTCAAGAGCTCTGCTATTTGTGATTATACTCCATTAATCATGAAAACAGAACAAACATGGGGCGGAGCTTCAGAGGACCGTGGGTTACTGCGGAGCTTCGAAAAGGAGTTCCGCTCGGGAGATCTGGGAAATATCACTAGTTTTTTTCGGTTTTAAAAAAAAACGAATTCTAATGCAAACTTCGACTCCACTAGGAGTTCTGTTGTGTTTTTGTGTTAATTTATTTAATAATTAAAAAACTATAACAAATATTATGGTAATTTTTGTAAACTGAAACTTAAACAATATATAAATACTTTAAACAATTGCATGCACACGTGTCAGGGCTACTTAAACCTTATAAATTTTTTCAAAAAATTTTTTTCGGAAATTTTGACCGCGTATTATTTTGAAAAGCACGTGTACATAAGTTTGACGTGTTTAAGTTTGTCTCTTATTTTTGTGATTTTTCTGTTTTTGGTCTAGTCTAGAGGTCGGTCAGAAATGGACCGACATACTAACAAGCTTAAAAAAACATCTCACAGTTGTCAACGCAACAATAAATTGACCGGTCGTGCATGCAACTTCGAATCACCAGTGCAGCTCGAAATGTAAACTGAACGAATGTCTGGCAAAAGAAAACAGGCGAACAAACGTTCAAACAAACTCACCGCTAGAATCGATCCGTCGTTCTACCCAATTAAAGACGCCTGGGCGGGTGGGGGACTCCTCGTAGCCCCACAGGGATTGTACCGGTTGCTCCTGGCTCTTTTTCATCAGGAGATCCTTGTCGATTTTGGAAGCTCGCTGCGCCAGGCGCTTACAATCCGATTCGGTGTGAACTCGGAGCCGAGAAAACTTTTGGGTCCGATCCTTGTTTTTAAAAGATAGTTTTACTTAGCCAAGCCCGTAAAAACCGAACCCCAAACCCACATAATTCAAAAACGGAATTTTTTTTAAATTTCGGTTTTTTTTTACTAGGTTAAACTCTAAATTCTTTTGGATCCAAGTTTTCGAGATTCCAAGTTTCCAGAAATCTAAACTCTCCCACCTTTCGCCAGTTGTCCGTTTTTTCATCTTTGCGGAAGCCGAAAAGAGGCGAGGATTCGGAGGCGAGTCGGACCCGCTTTTTCCCAGACGGCGGAGGCTGCAGAACCAGTCGGGTGGGCAGGGATTTTTGTTTCCCCACAACTGAACAACGGGTTAAAGGAGGCGTTTAAAAGGGGGCATTTACAAGAGCGCTTAAAAATGTTTTGGGATTTTCTAAAAAATATCTCACAAATTATCAAAAAACTTCTTGATATAAATAAAAGTTTTAACTTATTTAACAATTGATTTTAATTCCAACTTTTTTTACAAACATTATATTGCCTTTTATATTATTTACTAATTATGTTCTTGTTGAATCAAACGCCAAATTTACCCGATCTTAATAATGTAGATTGACGTGAACCGACTTTTTCAGAGGCTGGATAGGCGGTTTTGCATAAATTTTACAGTCATATAATATAATATAGTTATAATATAATATAATATAATATAATATAATATAATATAATATAATATAATATAATATAATATAATATAATATAATATAATATAATATAACATAATATAATATAATATAATATAATATAATATAATATAACATAATATAATATAATATAATATAATATAATATAATATAATATAGTTATAATATAATAATACTTCGTATTTGATACATGTTACTTGATGTTATTATAATATCAAAATACCACCTAAGTATCAAGTACCTAATAATATATTTTGATTACGTTTAAGTTATGTATATGTTTTCGAAAATACTATACTGTAATGTAAGAAAAGGATCAAGATGTATAGATGACTTTATTCTGGGAAATAAACAAGAAAAAAAAGACAGAAATCGACCAGATTGAAATTTGGATTGTGTGATTATTAACGCGGAAACACGGAAACAGCAATGCTGATATTAGGATTTTTGTCAATTTTATTATTATCGTTTATTTCTTTTTAGATAAAGCCGTAGTTAAACTGTAATATACACGCGAAAGAAAACCAATTATTTTCACAAATGGTAAACAAGATAAATTATTTTTCACATAATGGTAATAAGCAGAAACTCCATTATTAAAAAAACCTAAAAGAAAGAAATACTGTGCTTATATATCTAGCTTTTTTTCTGTGCATACAAATTAAGCACAAAAAAATGCGTTCTAAAAAACGCAAAAATATTTTATCAACAAAACACTTGACTTATAAAATAATTATATTTTGTATATCATGGAATTGTATTAACACATTATACACTAATACAATACTATCCTGCAAATCGACCGTTCCATTGCTGGAATATTTTCACTAAACTTTTTTCCCGTAAACATTAAATTTCACAAAATTTATTATGAAAAAAAAAACTGGAAATTTATGCGTCACCTGGGGGTTTCCGACTAAGCGGAGGCTTTTTGTTCCTTGCGGGTGAGTTGTCCGGGGGTACCGATGCGGATCTATTAAGTGATCTATTGATCGATCGTTCAACATTGACACGGCGGGTACGTTGGCTATAGCATGGCAGTGAATACCGCTTAAACTTGAATATTTATAAACTTATAGTTAAGCTCAAATTTTTTTTACTGCATTGAAATAAATTATAATTCTATGCGAATTTTAGTTCCATAAATATTGAACAAAAATTAAATACGCATTTATGTTTGTGGGTGTCGGGTGATGCGGAGTTCCTCCGCGTTGTGCGTGGTGGTCAACGTAAACACTAAACCCCAACGTGGCTGTAACAGTTGTTCGTTGGCCTAAAAAATGCCCCCCATTAAGTAACCACTCAAATTACGTGAATCTGACGTCACTTTATCAAACAAATACTCGATATTAAATCGAATTTAATTGGCTAATAAAGTGATGTCAGATTCTCGTGATTTGAATGGTTACTTAATAGGGGCATTTTTTAATCCAACGAACAACTGTTGCAGCCGCGTTGGGTTTACCTTTAGCTTTTGTGATGAGATTTTTAGAATAAAGTGGTAACACGTTTTACTCTATAAAACTCGGACGGAAACAATGTTACCGGCAAAACGCTCCACAACGCCCATTACATGACAGTTTACTGTGATCAGTCTTCCAGCATAAAAAATGTGGCAACCACAAATAATGCATACACGGTAACATAACAATACCAAGAATGCATTATGCATTCTTGACAATACTAATCTTAACACTTTTTTTAGATATATATTAACACAAACATTACTAAATACGAAGTGGTTGTCACCTCAGTGACTTGTTATAAATCCTTAACAAAACTGAGAGAATGGCCCAATACCCAATGTTTCTGGGTGAATTGCATATACGCTCAATCTTGGCAATGAAATGTACTTTATTGAATCTGGCATAAGGTCTGGAAAAGGCGTTCACCCATATTGTAATTTTTTTGAAGAAAAAAATAGAGTTTCGAATTGCTGAAGTTATCAGCAAAAATATATAATACTATATATATAAAAAAAAACAAAAAAAAAAAAAAAAAAGCAAAAAAAAAAAAAAAAAAAAAGGCACAAAAAAGAACGCAAAAAGACACAACAGCAACACAGCAAACAAAAAAAGACAGAAACAAAAAAAGAGAAGAGAACCCGCAAAAACCCAAAACACAAAAACACAAAAACACCCACAAACCACAAACAAACCTTGGCTTCTTTTTAAACTGAATTAACTTTTTTTCTTAACTTTTATAATAGGCTTGTTAGATTATACTTAACTGAAACGATTGATTTTTTTATTTAGTAAAATACTCTGGATGTTAATTTTTAGCTCATCCCACTTTGATTCCCACGGAGCAAAACATATAATCGCAAATCACGAATTAGTACTAGCAATTGGAGGATCTTTAAAATTATTACGCGTATATCATATAATATAATAATATAAATATTACTAAAAGTATTAATAGTGAGAAGCGGCATAACTGACCTTGCTGACGATCTGAGAGTTAACGGGAATTCCAGGTACTGTCCAATAAACTGCGGTTCTTCTTTATCAGACTGCATTACACGGGTACAAAAGTAAAAAAATAAAATCCGTCGCGAAAAAAAAATTAGGATTTTATTAAATTTATAAAATCGAAATTCACGATCGCACGCACGGTCAAAATGAAAAAAAAAACAAGGTAAAATTTAAAAAAATAAACTACAAACGACAGGCGGGCTCTATACAATCGTCGTTTACTCTGACACAAAAAGTCACAATCGGTATAAAATTAACGTGACTGTGACTTAAATTGTTTATACTATTTCTGTCTTAAAAAATAAAAAAAGAGTCACAGTTACAAGTGTTTTATGACGCTTCTGACTGTTTCATAAAAACCTTTGTAAATTCTCATTTTACAAATCTCCGCCTATTTTTTGTAAAATAAATGCTAAAGGTTTTTCGACTTTTAGTCCAGGGGGAGCATCTCAGCGCACTTCTCTGTGCTGTTTGGTGGCAGCCACGTCATTTCATCTTCGCTAACCGATCAATATTCGCCGTGTCGTATATCCCCTATCATGTAATTTACAAAAAATAAGCGGATATTTGTAAAATGAAAATTTACAAACGTCTTTATTAAATAGGCCCCTGAAGAAAATTAGATTTAAAAATAGGAACTTGAGCCGTCTGTTAACCAAAAAAAAAATAATCTTAAGAAGATTTTTTTTAATTTGGGACTTCAAGTTCCTAAAGTTTTGCGATGACTCCAAACTTCCTACTCACGATCCCAAGTGCGATTTAAAACTATTACTATGCCCTTAAAAGTTTTAGAGAGCACACTGTGGCGTAGAACTCCCTTCCTGAAGTGATGACTCACAACTACTTGCAAGTATAAGAGACTCCTTAAAGTAAGTAACAAATAGCTCGTATGGTGCAGTGGTAGCGCACCAGACCGAGAGGTATGGGCCTGAAATGTAAAGAGAGGAGACCCGGTTTCACATCCCACTATGGACAATTTACTCTGTCTCCGAAAAAATTTTCGTCTTATCTCGCCTCCAGTTATGGATCGTCACAAGTGGTACCCGCACCGCACCTTGTGGAAAAAAGCATTTGCGGGGTGCTAAGGTGAGCGGTTCGACCCTGATGTGGTAGTTTAAGATGCTAACTAAGAGCAGCTTCTTCTTCTTCTTCTTGACGTGGACCGTCATTTCCTGAAGTGATGACTCAGAACTACTGGCAAGTATAAAATACTCTGTAAAGTAATTAACAAGTAGTTTGTATGGTACAATGGTAAAGCGCCGGGCTAAAAAGAACATGCCTGGAATTCAAGCATGCTGGTTCCGGTTCCGGAGCAAGTAATTTTTCTGTCTCTGCTAAAATCGACAAACACTAAATTCCACCGACTCCGACTCCGCCTCAAATTTCTGCAAATTATATATTGATGTGCAGGTTAAGCTTAGGCTTAGGTTTAGAATAAAATTCGCATAATACTAAAAATTACGGTAGATTACTGTAGATTTTGGACGGAGTCGGAGTCGGAGTCGGTGGAATTTAGTGTTTGCCCTAAAATCGTCGTTTTATGTCGCCTCCCCACAAAATTTATATTTACCAAACAGGTGCTTTGCTTGATAGTGCCAGCCGTCAAACCACTTGCACATTATAAAACCATATATTATTTATATTTTCTACGGCATAAAGCCGGACATCACCTTCACCTGGGTTGTTTGTGCAAATTATTGTAATAATATATTGCACAATGCATATATATTGTAATAGTTTGACTTATTGTAATATTGTAATAATTGTAACGTTTATATAGTAATATTGTAATAATTCTAAGGCTTATTATTGTAATTTTATAATCGTAAGGCTTATTGTAATAACTGTAAAGCCTATTGCAATATACCCTTATGCAATTATTGCAACAGTGGCTTCCGGAAGCCCGAGGCCGCAAAAAACTTATTTTTAGACCAGTTCCTCATATACCCATTTTTACCGTTTTACCATTTTTATATTTTTACCAAAAAAAATGTAAAAAAACTGTAAACTTGTAATCTCCTGCGTTTGTATCAAAAATTGATAACATAAAAATAAAAGAACAATATTTAACTGCCGAGAATGCTGGACAACTGAGCACAACCTAGTTAGATTGTCCTAATAAGGCAGGTCTATATAGGGCGTGCCCCATTTTGGCCATTAAGAGCCCTAATTACATAAACAAAAACCTAATTACAGCACTTAAAAGACAAAACTGAGGCACACCTCACTTATAACTGTCCAAATTAGGACACTAAATGTGTAGTTAAATGTTGATCAATCAAATGTGATAAAATATTTTTTTACTGTTTTTATGTTATAAAGTTTTGACACCGTCGCCACGCAAAGGTTACACCCTTGCTTGTCTTTCTACGACGTCAAACATCTAAAACATCACGACAACGAAGACTCACCTCCCATAATTCCGAAAGTGAAGTACAGTAGGGGGAGCTGGTGGACGAACATACTCAGAATCATCCCGGCAGCGGCAATCAGCGTGCCTGCGATGGTGCAGATTTTGCAGCCGTACATGTTTGCCAAGGCACTCACGATTGGACCTAAAAAAAGAGCATTTTATACACGCGTGTTTAGTATTTTATACAAGCATTTTATACAAGCGATAAACCCATACCGTTGCAACTCCGGCTGAAAGTCAAAACTGTTCGTGAACAAAACTGTTATATTATGAAGTTTCATAAAAATCACACAGGTTCAAACATAAGCTTAATCTTAGATTTAAATTTAAACCTACCGGGTGGTGTGAAGCTCATTCTCGTGGTGCCTGGCCGGTTACGTTATAATTGTCTTTTATTATGAGATTTGTGGAATAATTTGGTAATCCGTTTTACTGTATAAAACTCAGATGAAAACGATGTTAGCGGCTGATCATTCCACAACAACTAGTACATGACACAAATTGCTGTGATCTGTCTTTTCTTTCTATATACCAGCATAGAAGATGTGACAATCACAAAAAAAATACACATTGCAACATAACACAACATAACATAACATATATATAATAATACTACAAAATAAAAAAGTTTGTTTTTTAAATTTTTTTAAATTTATTTGGTGCGTAAGTTGTTGTGTTTATGTTTAACTATAAAAGGTTGTCACCTCAGTGACTTGTTTTAAACATTTAACAAAATTGAGGGGAATGGTCCAAAACCCAAAAGCCCAAAATTTAAACTAAGGTAAAAGTTCAAGCTTTGGCTGGGACTCTAGTTTCCGCTTTCGATCAGGCTTTGACCCAATCTTACGCTCCTGTTTAGTCTGAAATGTAGGCTGAAAGGAATTTAAGCTGAATTTTAGACTTCAGCTTAGTTTTATGCTCAAGCTTAGGCTTAAGCTGTGGCACAGGTTTTATGTTCAAGCTTAGACTTTGTCTCAAAGTAAATTTCAAACTCAGGCATAAGCTTAAAATTAAGATTAGACATAAATTTTGGATCATGCATATAGGCTTAGGCTGAATCTCTTACCGTTTTAGGATTTAAAATACTGTGACTTCCAGAAATAAGAGACCAAACCAAATAAATTGAGTTTATGGAAAATAAATACTATTTTTAAATTTTTGGCTGAAAAATAGGTGATACCCTGTAATCTGTGCTGCGTTACACCATTAAACACCAATCTTATATTACAACTTGTATTTTTAAGAAAGTTTTGACAACACCATAGGAAAATACCTGGGAACATTCAGCAACCAAATAGTGGCGACACCACCCAGGCCACATTAGAACTACTACTTATAAGGCGTCATATTTTTGAAACATTATCATTACGGGAGTTTTTACAATACTATACAAAAATACCTGTGAGCAGGTAGCAATCGACAGTAGCGACACCACCCAGAATACATTAGATTTTCATTTATAAGCTGTCATATTTTTGAAACATTATCATAACGGGAGTTTTAACAATACTATACAAAAATACCTGTGAGCAGGTAGCAATGGACAGTAGCCACACCACCCAGTCCACATTAGAACTCCTATTTATAAGGCGTCATATTTTTGAAACATTATCATAACAAGCGTTTTAACAATACTATACAAAAATACCTGTGAGCAGGTAGCAATGGACAGTAGCGAAACCACCTAGTCCACATTAGAACTCTTATTAATAAGGCGTCATATTTTTGAAACATTATCATAACGGGAGTTTTTACAATACTATACAAAAATACCTGTAAGCAGGTAGCAGCCGGATAGTAGCGACACCACCCAGGCCACGCTTATAAGGCGTCATATTTTTAAAACATTATCATTACGGGAGTTTTTACAATACTATACAAAAATACCTGTGAGCAGGTAGCAATCGACAGTAGCAAAACCACCCAGAACACATAAGATTTTTCTTTATAAGCCGTCATATTTTTGAAACATTATCAGAATGGGAGTTTTAACAATACTATACGAAAATACCTGTAAGCAAATAGCAGCCGGATAGTAGCGACACCACCCAGAACACATTAATTATTTAGGGTTATTTGTTTCAGACAATACTTCAAAAAACCAAGCAGGTAGCAGCAGGATAGTAGCGACACCACCCAGAACACATTAGATTTTCTATTTATAAGCTGTCATATTTTTGAAACATTATCATAACGGGAGTTTTAACAATACTATACAAACATACCTGTAAGCAGGTAGCAGCCGGATAGTAGCGACACCACCCAGTCCACATTAAAACTCCTATTTATAAGGCGTCATAATTTTGAAACATTATCATAACAGGAGTTTTAACAATACTTTACAAAAATACCTGTAAGCAGGTAGCAGCCGGATAGTAGCGACACCACCCAGTCCACATTAGAACTCTTATTTATAAGGCGTCATATTTTTGAAACATTATCATTACGGGAGTTTTAACAATACTTTACGAAAATACCTGTAAGCAGGTAGCAGCCGGATAGTAGCGACACCACCCAGTCCACATTAGAACTCTTATTTATAAGGCGTCATATTTTTGAAACATTATCATTACAGGAGTTTTAACAATACTTTATGAAAATACCTGTAAGCAGGTAGCAGCCGGATAGTAGCGACACCACCCAGTCTACATTAGAACTC
>JASAMX010028774.1:0-34286 GCA_030248175.1 Microlaimidae sp. YZB2_3
GTGTACTTCGTTCAAGTACATATACTCACAAAAAGAAAAAAAAAGAGAAAAAAGGAGAAAAAAAGAGAAAAAAGTAATGAAAGGGGAAAAAAGGAACCAAAAAAGCAAAAAATAATGTTAAAATAGGTCTAAAATAGCTTAAAATGCATTGAAATAGGCTAAAAACTGTAAAAATTTTGCAATATTGGCATCATAGTTTTTGGGTACTTTTTCATTTTTTCGCGGGGGGGCAATAAAACGGGGGGGGGGCAAATCCTCCAATAAAGTGGGGGGGGCATTTTCAAACCGTGCACAGGTCTGCACTGTAAATTTATTTTTAAGATTTTTACTATAGTTTTGCAGACCTGTGAACGGTCCGGTCTGGAAATGCCCCCATGAAATATTAGTGGCTGTGCCCCCTCCCCTGTTTTATTGCTCTCCCCCCCCCGCCATAGATGTTTTTGGGGGGACATAAGGGTCCTTCTCCACCCCCCACCTAGACCCAAAATTTTGGACGCCCCTAGAAAACATGTTTTCACCGCTAAAAACATTAGATAATACGTTAATAGCCAGCAAAAACAGTGTATTAGCTTTATCTACGTTTATCTCTGCTTTTTTAACGTTTTAAAAAATTAGGAAGGGCTTCGCCTCCAACCCCTCAAAAAATTTCAAAATTTTTTTGTACTACAATACAATCCCACCCCAAATGAAATTCTGGGTATGTCCATAGGTGAGAAAGAGTGGGCTGGGTGGGGGGTCCACCCATAGGTGGGCAGGGGGGGGGGGTTGGGGGCATACATGGGCACGGGGGGGGGGGGGTGGGGGGATTGACCCCCCCCAAATTCTGAGAAGGGGGGTTTAACCCCCCCCACTCAGAAGTGGGGGGGGGGGAGAAAAAGTTAACCCCCCAATTTTGGAAAAATGAAGAAAAAAAATGTCTTTAAAATGACTTTTAACTGCCTCCAAACTTAAGTTTTGAGGTCAAAATGAATGTTTTAAGCAATAAAAAGCTTAAAAATGCATTAAAAGGGCTTTTTGACCTAAAATTTGCGTTTTTTTACCTATTTTTCCTTCAAAATCGAAAAACAATATGGGTAAAATGCACTCCGGAAAAAAACGATATGGGTATTTTGCATTTCTCGGATTTTAACCCCCCTAATTTGGGGTTTAACCCCCCCCACTCCGGACCAACTTGTCCATGTATGGTTGGGGGGGTTATACCCCCAAAATTTCGGATTTTGCTGACACCCCCATAGAGTTAATTGTTAATTGATAAATTTATCTTAGTTTTTCGATTACAAATTGATTATCCCATTCAGTAGTTAAGGTATACAGTTTAATAAAACTACTATAAACACTATTGTCCTTTAATTAACGTTTTAAACGCATGTTTTAAATGTGTAGGTATAAGAAACCTTAAATTTTGTAATAAGTATCATCTGGAATTAAAATTTCAAGTGTATTTTAGCGCCTTAAATTAAAAATTTTCTCCCCCGGGGGGCATTCTGCCCCCTCCGGATCCCCCTGACAAAGGGCTCCGCCCCTTGACCCCGCTGGGGGCTCTCACCCCCCAGACCCCCCCATATCTGGGAAGCTGCCGCCCCCAGACCCCCTTTCAGGGTTAGTAGGGCCCAGGGACGTAGCCAGGGGGGGCGGGGAAGGGGGGCGGCCGCCTCCCCCCCCCAAAACGGTCGGAGAGGAGAAAAAATAAGGATAGTGGTTGGGGGGGGGGGGGGGGGGGGCCGCCCCCCCCCCCCCCAAAATGGTCGCCAGATAGTAAAATTTGGGGGTTTTCAGAGGCTAAAAATTCAAAATTTTCTAGCGCCTCGCTAATCGCTCGGCGCCAAACTTTAAAATAATTTTAGTGCCCTAATGGACCCCCAAAAACCAAAAATTTGTTCCACTTCGCTTCGCTCAGCGGTCACTTTCTATAGTATACAATACATACATATATATCTCGTTATTTATGTTGCCTGATGCTAATGTTATTTCAAAGTTAGTACAATAATTTTTATAAGTAATAAGTACTACACAGAAAGCAAAACAAACAATCATATTGGTTGATTTATGTACCTCCCCCCTCCTAAATTTTCCAGCCGCCTATAGCATTGGCTCAGATTTTTTTCATATAGGTAGGTACCCTAGAAAACATGGAGCCGAGATGCTGCTCATAAGGGGTCTGAAACTAACGTCTCTAAATTCCTTTTTTGTAAAATCCAGGTTCTCCCAATGTGTGCTTATGTAATTTTTAACTAAGAAAACATGTTTTTACCGCTAAAAACCTTAAATAATAGGTTATTAGGCCAAAAACAGTGTATTATACAGCTTTATCTACGTTTATCCCTGCTTTTTTAATGTGTTTAAAAATTAAGGGGGGCTCCGCCCCCCCCCCCCGAAATTTTTTTTTGTACTACAATCCGCCCCTCCCCAAAATGAAACTCTGGCTACGTCCCTGGTAGGGCCCCCAGACCGACCCCCAAAAGGAAATCCTGGGCACGCCACTGCAAAAGGGGGGGGTCTGTCTAACCCCAAATTTTTCCCTTGGCCGACCTAAAAGAGGTGTCTAGACCCCCCCTGGCTACACCCATGTATGTATATAATCTTTAATTAAATATAAGATTATGGATTAAAAAGTTTGTGATACTTGACTTTATAATCAAGACAATTATTATTCTATTATTATGTAATTATTAAAAAAAAACTATGATTTCTAATCTAATTATAAGAATATATAAACACATTATTAATAAAAGAATTAAAAAATAAAATTTGTAAGTTGCAATAAGGTCTTATTTCAGTTTTAAACAGTTTTAAAGCATTTATAAGCTTGTTTTACGTTTTACGCGTTTTAAGGCAGCACAGAAATATTGGGTACACCCCCCCTAAAAATTTGGGTCTTGCCGGACACCCCCCCCCCTAAAATTTGACCCCTCCCCCTATACTCCCCCCAAAATCAGAGAGGCTGCCCACCTATGGGTCCACCTTCCCCCTAGCCTTGAAATTTTGGGACCCCCCCTAGACGAAAATCTAGGGGGCCCCCTCCCCCCAAATTTCCGAATTTTTTACCCCTGACCCCCCTCTAGAATTTGAAATCTGACCCCCCCCTCAAGAAAATTTTAGGCACTTTTTTATACTAAATTTTCTTCCAAAAACGTGAATTTTCATAACATATTCATGCGTTTACACCCTTTTTATACCAGAATATCGCTTTTTTTCTCAATAAAATGTAGTATTATCCTATAAAAAGAACCATTATTAAAGTTATTAACATAGATGAACAATGGGGTGTAGGGCCTCGAAATTTTGCCCCCCCCCCTAGAAAAAAATCCAGGGGCCCCCCTCCCTCCAAATTTTTGAATTTTACCCCTGGCCCCCCTCTTGATTTTGAAATCTGACCCCCCCTCCCCTCTCGAAAAAATTTTAAGTACTTTTTTTATACTAAATTATCTTCCAAAAAGGGGGATTTTTAACACAAATTCATGTTTTTACACCCTTTTTATACCTAAATATCGCTTTTTATTCAATAAAATGTAGTATTGTCTTATAAAAAAAACATTATTAAACATTTAATTGTTTAAATATATTTTGTTTCAAAAAGTGGACCCCACCTGACCCCCCTCTAGGTTTCAAAATCTTCCACCTCGGGTTGACCCCCCTAAAAAACTAGGGGGAGGGGGTTCGACCCCCCTAGCCCCCCCTAGATTTTGAAATTTCATTTACCCGGGGTAAACACCCCCTAGCTTTTTGACCGTGTTCATCTATGGTTATTATGGTTTAAAACTGTTTTGTGTTGGAAACCCGACCCAACCTGACCCCCCTCTAGATTTTAAAATTTCGCACCCTGTGTCAACCCTCCTGAAAAGCTAGGGGGGTCGAGACCCTCCTGAGACCCCCCTCTCAGAATTAAAAATCCTATTTACCCCGGGTAACCACCCCCCCCCCTAGATTCCCCGACCATTCTCAACTATGGGTACGTCCCTTTTTTAAACAACTTTGTTTAGAAATCGGAACCCCTAACAATTTAGATTTTAGATTTTAGATTCTAGATTTTAGACTGGTTTATTTGGGTTCTACTTTTCCTAAAAAACTAGGGATGGATGCAGACAGACCTACGGACCTCTTCTTTTAGCTTTCAAAGTACCGTTAACCAAAGTAGCCAAGCTATCCCCCCTGTTAGCTTAACTGGCAATGCTCATATATGTTAAAAAAATAGCGGTTGAATTGAATAACTAAAACAACACATTTATTCTAAAGTGGGACACATACTTCTCTTAGTTAAAAATTACGAATCCACAATTTAAAATCATTTCTGTCATTCTATCTTCTGTATGATAACAAACCAGAGATTAGTAAATTTATTAAAAATAATTCTTGATAACTTCAGACTGCTTAACAGAAGACAATTATTGTAATACAATCATGCAATTCAGTTTGTTTTAAGTTACCATATTATTTTTGATAATGCAAGGTTGATATAGTGAAAGTTTTTACAAAAAAAAACATGGAAATTGAAAATTACTATATTAAAATTTTGACAAACTTTAGCAAATTCTATACATATTTACAACTAAGACCGCTAAGAATGTGGTATTAGGGAGTACCCATAAACCCATAGCAAAAATTTTTAGTATATAATGTACCCCTCTTAATTTGGGAAAAGAACATTCCCCAAAATTCTGGAAGCTACCCACGAGCATACATGGGCACGGGGGGGGGGGTGGGGGGGGTTAACCCCCCCCCCAAATTCTGAGAAGTGGGGTTTAACCCCCCCCCCCACTCAGAAGTGGGGGGGGGGAAAAAGTTAACCCCCCCCCCCAATTTTGGAAAAATGAAGAAAAAAAATGTCTTTAAAATGACTTCTAACTGCCTCCAAACTTAAGTTTTGAGGTCAAAATGAATGTTTTAAGCAATAAAAAGCTCAAAAATGCAATAAAAAGGGCTTTTTGACCTAAAATTAGTGTTTTTAACCTATTTTTCTTTCAAAATCGAAAAACGATATGGGTAAAATGCACTCCAGAAAAAAAACGATATGGGTATTTTGCGTTTCTCGGATTTTAACCCCCCCCCCCTCCTAATTTGGGGTTTAACCCCCCCCCCCCACTCCGGACCAACTTGCCCATGTATGCCCACGAGCCCACGTATGCTTCAAAATTTAAAAAAAAATAGGAAAAGTTACGTCTGCAGTTTTGATTTTGTAAGGTAAAACGCTATTTTCATGCCTTCAACGTTAAAACACACATAAACAAATAGGACGATGTTTAGGCAGGGACGTAGCCAGGGGGGGGCGGGGGGGCGGCGGCCCCCCCCCCGAAAGGGTCGGACAGGAGGAAAAATAAGGCTTGTGGTTTGGCGGGGGGGGGGGGGGCGGCCGCCCCCTCCCCCCCCCCGAAATGGTCGCCAGATAGTAAAATTTGGGGGTTTTCAGAGGCTAAAAATTCAAAATTTTCTAGCGCCTCGCTAATCACTTGGCGCCAAACTTTAAAATAATTTTAGTACCCCAATAGACTCCCAAAAACTAAAAATTTGTTCCGCTTCGCTTTGCTCAGCGGTCACTTTCTATAGTATACATACATATATATTTCGTTATTTATGTTGCCTGATGCTAATGTTATTTCAAAGTTAGTACAATAATTTTTATAAGTAATAAGTACTACACAGAAAGAAAAACAAACAATCATATTGTTTGATTTATGTACCTCTCCCTTCCTAAATTTTCCTGCCGCTTATAGCATTGGCTCGGATTTTTTTCATATAGGTTATAGGTAGGTAGGTACCCTAGAAAACATGGAGCCGAGATACTACTCATGTGCTTTGGTTTACAATGTGGGTTTAGCCAAGGGGTCTCAAACTAACGTCTCTAAATTCCTTTTTTGTAAAATCCAGGCTCTGCCAATGTGTGCTTATGTAATTTTTAACTAAGAAAACATGTTTTTACCGCTAAAAACATTAGATAATACGTTATTAGGCCAAAAACAGTGTATTATAATACAGCTTTATCTACGTTTATCCCTGCTTTTTTAACGTTTTCAAAAATTAAGAGGGGGGGGGCAGAGCCCCCCCCGAAATTTTTTTTTGTACTAAAATCCGCCCCCCCCCAAAATGAAACTCTGGCTACGTCCCTGTGTTTAGGAGAGGAGGGTTATTATATTTTTTGGCTGAAACCTAAACGACAAGACTTAAATGGGTATGGGTGGGTTATAAAAATTTTTTCTGCTGCTTTAAAAGCTTAGATTTAATTTGAGACAGAAAAAAATCCTGATTTTTAAAGTCACATTGATAAAATTGATTATTAAAAAATTAACACCATTATGATGTTACATTCTTTTACACTAAAAGCAATTACAGGTATTAGTAGACAAAATAAAAATACCTGCGACGGTTGGGACGTTGATGGATTAAATTGGGTTGCGGTCGCAACTGATGTTCGTTGTGCGGTAGGAATCCCTTGTTGTGGGTAACGCATTGACTAAAAAAAAAATTTAAAACTAATTTTATTACTATAAAAATGAAAGGTAAAAAACCCATTGAAAACACACACGGGTTAGAGGGGGGTAAAAAAAAATTCATGTGATTTACTGGACCTGAACAGTTCTGATATTTGGTCGCCCTTAGAAAAAACTCAATCCATTCCACGCAATGTTTTTTTTTTATTTTGACACCCTACGTGCTATGCTTTTTTGGAATTTTGAAATTTTCCCTCTTTCCAGGTCAATTTTAGATTAATTAGGTCTGAATTTATTGTCATCAACACAAGTTTTGCTATTTCTATTTGCTATCAAATCCAGTTTTGCTATTTTGCTAGTTTTGCTATCAACACAAATTTTCTTTGCTAAATAAATAAATAATAAGCAAATAAATAACTGCCGGGTTTACTTGAAGGCACTGCGGTATTAGGCTTAAGCTTTTAATTATTACAAAAATAAAAAATAAAATGAATTTCATTGAATTGATGCAATTACAGGTGCTTTTGGCCCGAGTTTTTTGACGCATAGCATTTAAAGTTTTTAAAAAATTGGGTACTGGTAAAAATTAAAAAAAAATAATAACAATAAATAGAATAAGAATGAGAAGAAGAGAGAGAAGAAGATTACCGTTGAATCAATTAACAATTTTTATTTCATTTTATCTTATTTTAGCACAAAGTTTAAATAGGATTTATTAAGAAAAAACAGTACTATAGGACAGCTGTTGAGCTGTCTTTTGATTTGTATCAGTTGGCTGACCATTCATTGCCGCCAGGGGCCGGTCCAAGAAAACTAACACTGTGTTAAAAATCGCAGCGTGGGAAAACTAGCAGACACATAGATGAACAAGGGGGAGGTAGGGTGGGGTCCACCGTCCTAGCCTCGAAATTTTGGGGCCCCTCCCCCCTTAGAAAAAAATCCAGGGCCCCCTCCTTCCCCCAAATTTTCAAATTGTTTACCCCTGACCCCCCTCTAGATTTTAAAATCTGACCCCTCCTCCCCTCTTGATAAAAATTTTAAGTACTTTTTTATACTAAATTATCTTCCAAAAAGGGGGAATTTTAACACAAATTCATGTTTTTACACCCTTTTTATGCCTAAATATCGCTTTTTATTCAATAAAATGTAGTATTATCTTATAAAAAAACTATTATTAAACATTTAATGGTTTAAAAGTATTTTGTTTTGGAAATTGGACCCCACCTGACCCCTCTTTAGGTTTTAAAATCTTCCACCCTGGGTCGACCCCATAGGTGTCAAACCAGCCTGGAGGACTGCCCAGATCGCCCCCCCCCTGAGGGCCGGTCCAAGGTACCCCTCCCCCCTAGCACCCATTTTGGACCCTCCCCCCCTAAAACCCCGGTCCAGGTCGGACCCCCCCCCCTGAAGGCGGTTTTTGACCCTCCTCTTCCCTAACAGCTGTTCCACCCCCCCTATCACTCACTCACATTATCTCCTTAGATGGCTGAGGGAAAATTGACAAGGAGCCCCATTAATCAGTGGGAAATAATACCTTCTTACTAAAAATAAATATCTGTCAGAGCGCCCTGCCCCCTTCATCCTTGCCTCCTGCCCCCCCCCACTAATTCCAGTGTAAGTACCGCCTGCATAGAACAAGGAAAGCTGACAGGACACACATTACTGGTTTCCTTGCAATCATACATGGGCAAGTTGGTCCGGAGTGGGGGGGGGTTAAACCCCAAATTAGGGGGGGGGTTAAAATCCGAGAAACGCAAAATACCCATATCGTTTTTTTTCTGGAGTGCATTTTACCCATATCGTTTTTCGATTTTGAAGGAAAAATAGGTTAAAAACACTAATTTTAGGTCAAAAAGCCCTTTTTATTGCATTTTTGAGCTTTTTATTGCTTAAAACATTCATTTTGACCTCAAAACTTAAGTTTGGAGGCAGTTAGAAGTCATTTTAAAGACATTTTTTTTCTTCATTTTTCCAAAATTGGGGGGGGGGGGTTAACTTTTTTCCCCCCCCCCCCACTTCTGAGTGGGGGGGGGGGGGTTAAACCCCACTTCTCAGAATTTGGGGGGGGGGGTTAACCCCCCCCCCCAACCCCCCCCCCGTGCCCATGTATGCTTGCAATTAAGATGTGCCCTGCCCCATTTTTTTTAAATTCTTTACACCTGGCCACTAAAGAATTTTTGCAAATTTTCCCAAAGAAATACATATCAACTTCAAGACATAGAGGACAAACAATAGGGAACAAATTATATATACTTGTGTGTCTTTGTCTATCTAATTATAAACTGCAAGAAATAAAAAAAAAACATTTTGACTATTTTTAATTTCTTAGAAAAACAGTTACGATGGCCTGAACCCCCCCTCTAGCGAGGCTGACCCCCTCCCCCTCCATCCTGACTAATTTGGACATATTTTTTTATTTACTGTCAAAAACACCATTTTTTAGTTAAAAACAGTGTTTAAATACACTTTTTAGGTCTAAATAGACGGTTTTAGTACATAAAATTCAATATTAGACCTAAAAACACTTAAATTATTGAGTTAAAAAATCTTGTTAAAAAATTGGATCCCCTGACCTCCCCTAAATTTAAAATCTCGCACCCGGGGTGGACCCCCCCCTAAAAAGCCATGCGGGCCTGGAACCCCCCATAAAAATTTTAGCCTTCCACCTGGGGGTGGAACCCCCCCTAGCGGACTCCACCAAAAACACCTATGATATCAATATTTATGTTATTAATGGTGTTTAAGAAGTTACAAGTAAAAAATACTAAATAAAAGATAATTTAAATTATTTAGTGCAACTTACCCTGTCCTAAAATTATTTAGTGCAACTTACCTGTCCTAAAATTCTTTCACTATTTTCTTCTATTTCATACCCTTCCATTCCTGAAATAACAGTAAATGTAAATTTTTGGGATCAAGATATCCAGCCAAATTGTTTATTTTACTGGATAAGATCAAAGCTTATTGCTTTTTCATAGTATTTTTTATAATTCCTTGTTGTATAGTATGACTCTATTTTATTTTTCAAAATATATTGCTGAAATGCTTGGCTAACAGGCATAATTTTAAAACGGTTTATTTCAACCAAATAAATAAAACCTTTATTTATTTAATTTTATTTATTTGGTTAAAATAAACCGTTTTAAAATTATGCCTGTTAGCCAAGCATTTCAGCAATATAAATTGAATTATAACACTTCAGACATCTCCAAAGGATTTCGACACCATTTTATTTTTATTTATTAAGTTTCTTCAGTGAGTTTTCTCTTTAACGTTTCTGTTACGAAAATTGCACAAAAACAATACATTTTAACTTAGATAGTAAAGTGAAAATAATACACTTAGATAGGTACTAAAGTGTCTTATGCTATGAAAAATAATTATAAAAACAAAAGCATTTTTTTTAAATCAACTTTTTTTATTTACTGTTTTTTATTTTGTATTAAAAAAGACTACATCTAACACAATAAATGTAAACAATATATTTAGTGAGTAGAATACACTTTATGGGCACACAAAAATAAATATAAAACAGTTAAATTTTATTTATTAACTTTTTTATTGACTGTCCATTCTACATAAAACAATCCAGAAAAAAGTATTTAAAATTTACACAAAATGGTAATTTAGTTAATTTAAGTTACCAGATCTAAAAAAATCTAGTTGGATTTGATCAGAAAATAAACAAATTGCTGGATTGCAAATTGGAATGAATATTCGGCTGATTCCTACAGTAGGAATGGTTTTTTTTGGCGACAGGTAATTTTTTAACTGCTTGAATCATATTTAGTTTAAGATAGCAAACTGCTTATTAATTGTTTAAACTACTTAGGATATTGGGATGTTTACCTGATTGAAAAGCGTTTTCAATTCCAGTTGTGGCTGGTTCACTATACAAAATTTCTAAAATAGTTGTTTCCCAAAATGATAAGTCTTCAAGTTTTTTAGAATTAGTTGGGATGTTGCCAGTAGGTAGGGATCAACCTGATTGGAATATTAAGGTTCAACTAGATTATACCCAAGTCTGTATCCATGGGGATTAATCCCTCCCCACTCAAATTTTGAAAAAAAAAAATTTTGTAAGAGTCCCCTCTTGGGTTTTTTCATAATTACCTTGCAATGTCTTAAAGCTATTTAGAATACAGAAATAAGAGTGATTTAAGACCCTGAAACCTTTTATTTACAAAAATGAAAATATATAAAATTTACAACATCAGTGCAGTAAGTATAAAAATACTTTTTTTATTTTTATTGTGTTTACATAATTTTTACATAACTGCAGCCATATTAAAGAGCAGTAAGTAACAAATTAACTCTTTTTTTAGTATAAAAAACGGTTTTATAATAATTTTTTTATTGTAAATGATTTGATTACTCACTTTAAAAGTGTCTTAAAAAATTCTTAAAGTGTCTTAAAAAAAATAAAACAGAATTCAGCACTTAATTTAAGGTTTCTTGGTGTCTTTTAAGAGCTTAAAATTAAAAAAATGCTCACCCCCAGGAGCGAAATGAATGGGAACCTTTGAAAAGTGATTCTGCTCCTTGATTCTGCAAGGGGCAGACCTGTGCACTGCCCCCCCCCCCCGGGGTTAAAACGGGGGGGGCGAGTTCCAAAACGGGGGGGGCACGGGGGGGCAACTTTTTTGAAACGGGGGGGGCAATAAAACGGGGGGGGCAAGCAGGGGGAAAGAAAAAAAAAGAGAAAAAAAGGAGAAAAAAAGAGAAAAAAAGAAGGGAAAAGGGAAAAAAGGGACAAAAAAAGCGGAAATAAGGTAAAAATAGGTCTAAAATGGCTTAAAATACATTGAAATAGGCTAAAAACTGCAAAAAATTCGCGATGATGGCGTCATCATAGGTCAAAAATGGCGTCATATTTTTAGGGTACTTTTTCATTTTTTGGCGGGGGGGGGGGCAATAAAACGGGGGGCTAATCCTCCAATAAAACGGGGGGGGCATTTTCAGACCGTGCACAGGTCTGAAGGGTGGTTCTCGCCTTCTAGACCCCGCTTGTGGGCAGGTTTTAGTTATCTTCCAAAAAATACCCCCTAATTGAAATCCTGGGTGTGGTTATAATACCTTAATGTTTAATCCAGCCAAATTGTTTATTTTATTGGATAGGATCAAAGCTTATTTCTTTTTCATGATATTTTTTAATTCCTTGTTGTATAGTATGACTCTATTTTATTTTTATTTATTAAGTTTCTTCAGTGAGTTTTCTCTTTAACGTTTCTGTTACAAAAATTGCACAAGAACAATACATTTTAACCATAGGTCACCGACCTTCGACGGCTCAGGGGGCCCACTGGGGGGGGGGATTACCCCGGGGGGGGGGCACACCCCGTTGAGAGGGGGGCCCCCACCAAAAAACAAGGGAAACGGGGGGCAACAGACCAGGGGGGGGGGGGAGGGGAGGGAGAGAGGGGCAGGGGGGAGGGCAGGCAGCGGCCGCGCGCGCCCCCCCCCCCCCCCCCCGATTTTAACTTAGATAGTAAAGTGAAAATAATACACTTAGATAGGTACTAAGGTGTCTTATGCTATGAAAAATAATTATAAAAACAAAAGCTTTTTTTTTTAAATCAACTTTTTTTATTTACTGTTTTTTATTTTGTATTAAAAAAGACCACATCAAACACAATAAATGTAAACAATAAATTTAGTCAGTAGATTTTACTTTATGGGCACACAAAAATAAATGTAAAACAGTTATAATTTTATTTATTATTTTTTTATTAACTGTCCATTTTACATAAAACAATCCAGAAAAAAAGTATTTAAAAATTTACACAAAATGGCATATACCAGATCTAAAAAAATATAGTTGGATTAGATCAGAAAATAAACAAATTGCTGGATTGCAAAATTGGAATGAATATCTGGTTGATTCCTACCAGTAGGAATGGTTTTTTTGGCAAGAGGTAGTTTTTTAACCGCTTGAATCATATTTTTTATTTTTAGCTGGACTTGTTGTCCAGTTCTGGGCAATACGTTTGAAAAAAAGTTTTTGTTTAAATTTTCTGCTATTTTTTCATATAGTTCACGCTTACGCTTGGCACAATCGGCTTTTCTATCGTCTAAGCGCTGCAGTACAATGTTGTCCCTATAGGACTCTGCTAAAAAATTCATTTCCTCAAGGGAAAACCTTTCTGTGCGCGACACCTTTCTCCGAGTCCAAAAAAATTCTTCAAAATTCATCTAGATGAGTCTAAATTACAGTATAGATGAAAATGGAAGAGGGGTTGGTTTGGTGGAACCTACCCACCAGAGCCTCTATGTTTTAGAAAAAAAAAACAGAAAAGGGGGAGGGGATTGATGTTTTTCTTAAAATCGTTATTATTCCCCTTCTTCCTCTTTTTCTTCTAAAAACAATGTAATTATTATCCCCTCCTATGTCCGCTTGTGGATTTATTCCATAAAGATCTTTAATAATGGTAATATACTGTGGTAGGATTTCCATAGGCGTCCCAAAATTCAATTTTGCTAATCAAGTAAAATACATTTACACAGACCTGTGCACAGTTTGAAAATGCCCCCCCCCCACTTTATTGGAGGGTTTGCCCCCCCCCCGTTTTTTTGCCACCCGTGGAAAAATGGAAAAGTTTCAAAAAATTATGACGCCATTTTTTACCTATGATGACGCCATCATCACGGATTTTGCAGTTTTTAGCCTATTTAAATGCATTTTAAGCTATTTTAGACCTATTTCTATCTTTTTTCGTTTTTTGTCTTTTTTTCCTTTTTCCTTTTTTTCTTTCGCCCCTGCTTGCCCCCCCCCTCGTTTCAAAAAAGTTGCCCAAAAACCGGTGAATAGCAAGAATTTAAATGTTCAAATTAAAAAAATATATAAAAAGATATAAGCCGATGGATTCTTCACAAAACGTAAAAATTGGTTGTGTTTAAGCACAAACTAAAAATGTGGTTATGATTGGACTAAAATTGAAAACCTGGAACTAGCGCCGGTACCAGAGCTTTTTAACAACACCGGCGCATCACTTCAAAACCAGTTATAAATTAAAAAAAAACCTGTTATTATGTGGAGTTTTTTATATTTTTTATTTAATAGCTCAAAACTGGTTAAATTCTACAAATTTCCGTTGTGACTTTTTAAATCATCATAAAAAAATAGGATGCTAAAAATAATAAAAACTTGGATAGGTCTTCGAAAGTTTGTTGTTTTACCCTATTTCATTTGATGTACATGCAAATCGAAAATTAGTCTAAGACTTTTACTGAACGTGTCTAAAACACGTTTTAAGATCAATTTAGCAATGATTTAGCAAACCGTTTTTTTTTTCAAAATGGAAAGGTAATAAGCCAAATGAAATATATACAAGTGTGTCAGTGTGTCAGTCTTCTGAATTTATGCTATTACTTTACATAACCAATCAATAGCGCAGAATAAAAAGGAAATCATAATAAAATAAGAATAAAATGTAAAAATTTATTTTATAGTTGATTTCTTGAGAAATATTCAATAAAACAGTTCATAAAACAGTAAATAAAGTTAAAATTCGAAAGTTTTACACGACTTAGCTTATAATTTTGTTTTTTATGCAGTTTAAAAATTAAAAAAAATATGTAATTTATTTTTTTTCTTTATTCCGAAAATATGACAAATATTTATATAAAAATATTTTAGTTAAAACAATATTTAAATTTTCAAATCAAAAAACTACACAGAAAGCCCAACAAACCGGTTCAAAGTCAGTTTTTTTTAGCTTTTTAATCCGATTCTCTCCCCGTCCATGACAAAAAGTCGTCCATGTTTAATCTTTGGTTAATCCTTAGTTAATCGCCTTTTATGAGTACGGCTACTGGAGACTAAGTCCTAACCTACCAGTATAAGCAAATTTCCAGCCATTGTTCCGAAAACACCATTAAATCTGACTACTCAAGGACTCTTTTGAATGGACCGTCGGCGAAATCTTAAAAAACTTTTAAAATCATAAATTTCACTAGCAAACACTTTTAAAAACACATTTTGAGTTATATTGGTACTGTCACAAATTAAATTCCCATATCGCCCGAAACGGACTGCTGCTTTAATACCAAACCTACCTAACTCAAATTTTGGATTTGGAGTGCTCCACTACAAGGCTACAACATTTTTTAATTTCAGCTCGATCGGCTCAGTATTAAAGGAGCAGTCCGGTTTGGGCGATATAGGATTTTTATTTGTGACAGTGCTGCTTTAAATAACGTTATTTTCAGGAATTTTTCTGTTTGTTCTTTCAGTATTATTCCTTATATCATGCTTTAGTTATTTAATAAGGTACTTCAAAATTTTAGTTTAGTGGCATTTTATTATAAAACTTATTTCAATAAATAAACTAGCAAAACTATCGTGACCAAAGTAGAAAAAATTCTTTGATATAACGCGTCTTAAATCGAATTGTGCTCACCTTCTAAAAAGCTTTACCGCTATCAGTAGCCGTTTTGCAAAAACTTTTACTACAAAGCGCAACTAACAACTAGACTCATATTTTCTTCTGTTCACGCAAATCTTTCATCCCAGGTTTTTCTAAATATACCCCTCCTATCCTCCAGAATGCTAGACAATGACTGTCTTTTTACAGGGAATTCTTTATGAACAGAACCCAAAAAAGTTAACCGTTGCCGAACACACGCGGCAGCGCAGTCTTCTCATCTCTTCGCTTCAGCGTCACTAACAAGAAACACCCGCAGTGTTAAAGTTCTTGGTACGAATTTTATAAGCAGTAAACTAGACTATCTATCTAAGCGCTATTGATTTTAGCCCTAAAACACAACAAGCAACTAGCGCTACTAAAAATAAAAAAGAGCTGAGAAAAACAGTCTCAAACTTAACAAAATGACCAGACTAACAACAACGAAAATAAAAAAAAAACAAAAACACATGTGAAAACTAAACGGAAATTTTTAAGTTTTTCATTCAAAACTCACAAATACAAGCAGTTTTTGGTAAAAGAAAGAAAGCTAATAAATAAAGAAAACTGAATAAGAAAAAATTAAAATTATTTTCTTTTATATGTCTACTATATATACTTTTCAAAAATCAACTAAGCAAAAAGAAACAAAGCAATGAACATGAAAGCTTAGAAATGCGATTATGTTATTTCCGATCAGTAAACCCTTATTCTTTAACAATTTAACAACGTAAGATAAGTAAAAAAAACTATAAATCGTGCATTATCATATCAATTGATTTTTCAAAGCTAGCGCACATACCAAACAAAACACAAATAAAGCGATGTTCCTACCCCTCCAATCGCATCTCCGAGCTCCGCCATTAAAGCGAAAAAGCTAAGAACTCCGCCCCAAATAACATTTTAAGCTAATTTATCTTAAACACAATTAAAGTAACTTTATTCGCATTTTTAAGACTATTTTGAGCATTTCTAGATACAATTTTAATTAAATAACAAAAACATTTTTACAAAATAATCTGTGGCATCACAACTTAATTATTCATAAATTTAGTGAACAAATGGGGCGGAGCTTTAGAGTTTGGGGGATCCGGGGGTTACTCCGGAGCTCTGAAGCTCGGAGCTCCAGGGCACATTACTAATATATAATATTCGCAAAGGAAAAAATGTTGGTTCAAAACAACTTAATTGCATAAAAATCTCTATAAAAACTCAAGCGTAAATTTTTAAAGAAACAAAAGATATATCCATTTAATATCAAAGCCTTCTTTCTACCTACGTAATGCTATAACTTTCATGAACCAACACATTCATAAACGAAATTATAGGCAAATAAAATCAGCTGGCCTCGATAATTTCAGTATATTAAATCGACTTTTTCAAAATTTCCCGCTCTTTTTGCTCAAAAACTTTTTGTTTTTACTATTAACAATGAGACCATTCAAAAATTTTAACGAAAGGGATTTAATAAAAATCAAAACTAGTGATGTTTCTACTTTCCAATATCATGCTCCGGAGCTCCGGCCATTTAAAGCAAAGGGAACTCCGGGGCATCGCCCCTTAAATGAGTAATTTGAAGCTCATTTAAGGGGCGATCCCGAAAATTACCTTTGTAAATGGCCGGAGCTCGGAGTGTTGAAAGTGAGAAACATCACTAGTTTAGATTTAAATCCCTTTTCGTTAAAATTTTGCATGGTTCTCTAATATTAATAGTAAAAACAAAAAGTTTTTGAGCAAAAAGAGCGGAAGAAAATAAAAAAGTCGATTTAATATACTGAATTTATCGAGGCCACTGATTTTATTTGCCTATAATTTCGTTTATGAATGTGTTGGTTCATGAAAGTTATAGCATTACGTAGGTAGAAAGAAGCTTTGATATTAAATGATAATCTTTTGTTTTTTCTTTAAAAATTTACGCTAAGTTTTTATAAGAAGATTTTTATGCAATTAGTTGTTTTTGAACCAACATTTTCCTTTGCGAAAAAAAAAAATATTAGTAATGTGCCCTGGAGCTCCGACTTCAGAGCTCGCCCCGGGATCCCCAAACTCTAAAAGTTTCCGCCCGTTATTCACTAAATTTATGAATAATTAAGTATAAATCCACAGGAATTACAGAAAATTTTTGTTATTTCATTAAAACAATCTATTTACAAACATTTAAAATAGTCTTAAAAAATCAAATAATTTTACTTTAATTGTAGTTTCACATTAATTAGCTTAAATCATTCATTTAAGGACAAAAACTCAACTTCTCTCCGCTTAAATGCCGAGCTACCGAGCCCGTGCGATTGTAAGAAAACATCCTATTATATATTAGTTTTGTTTGTAATTGCACGCTAGCTTTGAAAATCCGATTGCGGGACGATAATATGATAATCGACGATTTAATAGTTTTATTTTTAACTTAATCTTAACCGTTTATTTAAATTTTAAAGAATAAGCCGCTTGACTTTTGATGCGGCGGGAATTGACGATCGCCGATCGCAATTTTACTAAAGCTATTTCGATGTTACAATTGCTTTGTTTCTTTTTGCTTAGTTGATTTTTGAAAAATTATATATATAGTAGACAATATAAAAGAAATAGAAAAATTCAATCAAGAACAAAAGCAACACTCACCAAAAACAGCAAGTGTAACAAAAAACAAAAAAAAACCCCCCAATTTCAAACAAAAGATGAGACACCGGGAATCCGTCACAATCAGATAAAAAAGCGGAGCCAAACATGCCCCCAAGACAAACACCACAGGCAAAAGACAGGAGAGGCAAAAATCCACAAACAACAAGAAGAAAGTCAAGAAAACAGCAAAAAAACACAAACCCAAAGAAAAACAAAAAACAAAAGAACACTCATCAAAGAAACGCCAAAGCGAAGAAGAAGAGAAGAAGGCCAAACGCACGGGCGGCAAAATAAAATGAAAAACTTTTTCGTCGTAACAAAAAGGAAATATCACACGAAAAAAAGACAGAACAGACAGGCAAATTCGGGAGGAAGACGAGAATCAAAACACAGAAAAATTGAAAAAAATGAGAACGGAGAAAACAAAAACCCGAATGAATGCGCGAAAAAAGGCGAAGACGGAAACGAATTCGAACGACAAATAACGCGATAAGAAATTTACACGCACGAAGGCAGATATAAAAAGAAAGAAAAAAACCACAAATAAAAAAGACCAAAAAAGGCACAGAAGCAAAAAGAGAAAAACAAAGAACAAACAAAAAACCAAAAAGAGCGATAAAGCAGCACGCACAAAAAAAACCAACGCCCAACCGGACGCCCAAACAGCCGAACGAAATAAAAAAGGAGCCAAGGAGCGCCCAATCAGAAATATATAACAATGAGCAAAGGAAAATGGACAGACCAAATGAGCCAAAAAGCAAAAGGTGCAGGAAATATGATAAAAGAAGATTCCGCGACGCATCCCACGAAAGAGAAAAGGAGATAATGGGAGAATGGCGGAAACGCATACGAGGGCAGGACAGTCTCCGTCGGGCATTCCAAAAAAGGCGATAAGATAACCAAAGATAAACAGGACGACTGTCATGGACGAAAAAGAATCGGAAAAAAGCCAAAAACGACTGAACCGGTGGGGAGTTTTGATGAAAATAAAATGTTAACGAGAATTATAAAAATTGTCAATTTTCGGAAAAGAAAAAAATTCAATTTTTAATTTGGAGTTGCCATAAAAAACAAAAAGAAGCTAAGTCGTGTAAAAATTTCGAATTTTGACTTTATTTACTGTTTTATGAACTGTTTTATTGAATATTTCTCAAGAAATCAACTATAAAATAAATTTTTACATTTTATTCTTATTTTATTATGATTTCCTTTTTATTCTGCGCTATTGATTATTTATATAAAAAGTAATAGCATACATTCAGAAGATTGAATACACACTGACACACTTGTATATATTTCATTTGGCCTATTACCTTTCCATTTTGAAAAAAAAAAACGGTTTGCTAAATCATTGCTAAATTTATCTTTAAAACGTGTTTTGAGACACGTTCAGTAAAAGTCTTAGACTAATTTTCGATTTGCATGTACATCAAAATGAAAATAGGGTAAAACAACAAACTTTCGAAGACCTATCCAGAGTTTTTATTATTTTTAGCATCCTATTTTTTTATGATGATCTTAAAAAGTTTTAAAAAGTCACAACGGAAATTTGTAAATTCAACCAGTTTTGAGCTATTAAAATAAAAAAAATATAAAAAACTCCACATAATAACAGGTTTTTTTTTTAATTTATAACTGGTTTTGAAGGTGATGCGCCGGTGTTAGTTAAAAAGCTCTGGTAGCGGCGCTAGTTCCAGGTTTTCAATTTTAGTGCCAATCATAACCACATTTTTAGTTTGTGCTTAAACACAACCAATTTTTACGTTTTGTGAAGAATCCATCGGCTTATATCTTTTTATATATTTTTTAATTTGAACATTTAAATTCTTGCTATTCACCGGTTTTCGGGCAACTTTTTTGAAACGAGGGGGGCAATAAAACGGGGGGGGGGCAAGCAGGGGCGAAAGAAAAAAAGGAAAAAGGAAAAAAAGACAAAAATCGAAAAAAGATAGAAATAGGTCTAAAATAGCTTAAAATGCATTTAAATAGGCTAAAAACTGCAAAATCCGTGATGATGGCGTCATCATAGGTAAAAAATGGCGTCATAATTTTTTGAAAAATAGAAAAGTTTTTCCATTTTTCCATGGGTGGCAAAAAAACGGGGGGGGCAAACCCTCCAATAAAGTGGGGGGGGGCATTTTCAAACTGTGCACAGGTCTGTGTAAATGTATTTTACTTGATTAGCAAAATTGAATTTTGGAACGCCTATGGGAATCCTACCAAAGTATATTACCATTATTAAAGATCTTTATGGAATAAATCCACAAGCGGACATAGGAGGGGATAATAATTACATTGTTTTTAGAAGAAAAAGAGGAAGAAGGGGAATAATAACGATTTTAAGAAAAACATCAATCCCCTCCCCCTTTTCTGTTTTTTTTTTTCTAAAACATAGAGGCTCTGGTGGGTAGGTTCCACCAAACCAACCCCTCTTCCATTTTCATCTATACTGTAATTTAGACTCATCTAGATGAATTTTGAAGAATTTTTTTGGACTCGGAGAAAGGTGTCGCGCACAGAAAGGTTTTCCCTTGAGGAAATGAATTTTTTAGCAGAGTCCTATAGGGACAACATTGTACTGCTGCGCTTAGACGATAGAAAAGCCGATTGTGCCAAGCGTAAGCGTGAACTATATGAAAAAATAGCAGAAAATTTAAACAAAAACTTTTTTTCAAACGTATTGCCCAGAACTGGACAACAAGTCCAGCTAAAAATAAAAAATATGATTCAAGCGGTTAAAAAACTACCTCTTGCCAAAAAAACCATTCCTACTGGTAGGAATCAACCAGATATTCATTCCAATTTTGCAATCCAGCAATTTGTTTATTTTCTGATCTAATCCAACTATATTTTTTTAGATCTGGTATATGCCATTTTGTGTAAATTTTTAAATACCTTTTTTCTGGATTGTTTTATGTAAAATGGACAGTTAATAAAAAAATAATAAATAAAATTATAACTGTTTTACATTTATTTTTGTGTGCCCATAAAGTAAAATCTACTGACTAAATTTATTGTTTACATTTATTGTGTTTGATGTGGTCTTTTTTAATACAAAATAAAAAACAGTAAATAAAAAAAGTTGATTTAAAAAAAAAAGCTTTTGTTTTTATAATTATTTTTCATAGCATAAGACACCTTAGTACCTATCTAAGTGTATTATTTTCACTTTACTATCTAAGTTAAAATCATAGGTCACCGGGGTGGGGGCCTCACGCCAGACCATCCCCAGCCAACCCCTCCCCCCCCCCCATCCCCCACCCCCCCCCCCCCCCACCACCACCCCCCCCCCCCCCCGCCCCCCCCCCGTATTGTTCTTGTGCAATTTTTGTAACAGAAACAGGAATTTAAAGAGAAAACTCAATTTCTGAAGAAACAAAATTAATAAAAATAAAAAAAATAAAAAATAAAAGGAGGAGTCATACTATACAACTTTTAAGTTTTTTTTTTTGAATTAAAAAATATACAACAAGGAATTAAAAAATATCAAAAGAAATAAGCTTTGATCCTATCCAATAAAATAAACAATTTGGCTGGATTAAACATTAAGGTATTATAACCACACCCAGGATTTCAATTAGGGGGTATTTTTTGGAAGATAACTAAAACCTGCCCACAAGCGGGGTCTAGAAGGCGAGAACCCCCCTTGCAGAATCAAGGAGCAGAATCACTTTTCAAAGGTTCCCATTCATTTTGCTCCTGGGGGTGAGCATTTTTTTAATTTTAAGCTCTTAAAAGACACCAAGAAACCTTAAATTAAGTGCTGAATTCTGTTTTATTTTTTTAAGACACTTTAAGAATTGTTTTAAGACACTTTTAAAGTGAGTAATCAAATCATTTACAATAAAAAAATTATTATAAAACCGTTTTTTATACTAAAAAAAGAGTTAATTTGTTACTTACTGCTCTTTAATATGGCTGCAGTTATGTAAAAATTATGTAAACACAATAAAAATAAAAAAAGTATTTTTATACTTACTGCACTGATGTTGTAAATTTTATATATTTTCATTTTGGTAGACAAGGTTCAGGGTCTTAAATCACTCTTATTTCTGTATTCTAAATAGCTTTAAGACATTGCAAGGTAATTATGAAAAAACCCAGGGAAACTCTACAAAATTTTTTTTTTCAAAATTTGAGTGGGGAGGGATTAATCCCCATGGATACAGACTTGGGTATAATCTAGTTGAACCTTAATATTCCAATCAGGTTGATCCCTACCTACTGGCAACATCCCAACTAATTCTAAAAAACTTGAAGACTTATCATTTTGGGAAACAACTATTTTAGAAATTTTGTATAGTGAACCAGCCACAACTGGAATTGAAAACGCTTTTCAATCAGGTAAACATCCCAATATCCTAAGTAGTTTAAACAATTAATAAGCAGTTTGCTATCTTAAACTAAATATGATTCAAGCAGTTAAAAAATTACCTGTTGCCAAAAAAAACCATTCCTACTGTAGGAATCAGCCGGATATTCATTCCAATTTGCAATCCAGCAATTTGTTTATTTTCTGATCAAATTCAACTAGATTTTTTTAGATCTGGTAACTTAAATTAACTAAATTACCATTTTGTGTAAATTTTAAATACTTTTTTCTGGATTGTTTTATGTAGAATGGACAGTAAATAAAATAATTAATAAATAAAATTTAACCGTTTTATATTTATTTTTTGTGTGCCCCATAAAGTGTATTCTACTGACTAAAAATACTGTTTACATTTATTGTGTTAGATGTAGTCTTTTTTAATACAAAAATAAAAAACAGTAAAATAAAAAAAGTTGATTTAAAAAAAATGCTTTTGTTTTTATAATTATTTTTCATAGCATAAGACTCGAGTACCTATCTAAGTGTATTATTTTCACTTTACTATCTAAGTTAAAATGTATTGTTTTTGTGCAATTTTCGTAACAGAAACGTTAAAGAACTCACTGAAGAAACTTAATAAATAAAAATAAAATGGTGTCGAAATCCTTTGGAGATGTCTGAAAGTGTTATAATTCAAATTATATTGCTAATGTTGCTACAGGCATACTTTTAAAACAGTTTATTTTAACCAAATAATAAAATTAAATAAATAAAGGTTTTATTTATTTGGTTGAAATAAACCGTTTTAAAATTATGCCTGTTAGCCAAGCATTTCAGCAATATATTTTGAAAAATAGAGAGTCATACTATACAACAAGGAATTATAAAAAATACTATGAAAAAGCAATAAGCTTTGATCTTATCCAGTAAAATAAACAATTTGGCTGGATATCTTGATTCCAAAAATTTACATTTACTGTTATTTCAGGAATGGAAGGGTATGAAATAGAAGAAAATAGTGAAAGAATTTTAGGACAGGTAAATTGCACTAAATAATTTTTAGGACAGGGTAAGTTGCAGCTAAACAATTAAAATTATCTTTTATTTAGTATTTTTTACTTGTAACTTCTTAAACACCATTAATAACATAAATATTGATATCATAGGTGTTTTTGGTGGAGTCCGCTAGGGGGGTTCCACCCCCAGGTGGAAGGCTAAAATTTTTATGGGGGGTTCCAGGCCCGCATGGCTTTTTAGGGGGGGGTGAAATCCCTGGGTGCGAGATTTTAAATTTAGGGGGAGGTCAGGGGATCCAATTCTTTAACAAGATTTTTTAACTCAATAATTTAAGTGTTTTTAGGTCTAATATTGAATTTTATGTACTAAAACCTGTCTATTTAGACCTAAAAAAGTGTATTTAAACACTGTTTTTAACTAAAAATTGTGTTTTTGACAGTAAATAAAAAAATATGTCCAAATTGGTCAGGAGAAAGGGGAGGGGGTCAGCCTCGCTAGAGGGGGGGGGGGGTTCATGCCATCATAACTGTTTTTCTAAGAAATTAAAAATAGTCAAAATGTTTTTTTTTTATTTATTGCAGTTTATAATTAGATAGAAAAAGACACACAGTATATATAATTTTTTCCCTATTGTTTGTCCTCTATGTCTTGTATTTGATAGGTATTTATTTGGGAAAATTTGCAAAAATCTCTTTAGTGGCCAGGTGTAAAGAATTTAAAAAAAATGGGGCAGGGCACATCTTAATTCAACAACTGGGGACGGGGGGTCTTGGGGCGCCTTTCCTTGATTTTTTTTGATTGGGACCAACCCCCCCCCGTTTGATGTGGGGGGGGGGAGAAAAAGTTAACCCCCCCCTTTTTTGGAAAATTGAAGAAAAAATTGTCTTTTTTTTGACTTCTTTCTGCCTCTTTTTTTGTTTTGTGGTCTATTTGATTGTTTTAACACAAAAAACAAAATTTGATTTGGCTTTTTGACTTTTTTTTGTGTTTTTTTTTTTCTTTTATTTCATAATGATTTGAATTTTTTTGACTTTGATTTTTTTTGTTTTGGGTTTTTTGGTTTTGGTTTCCCCCGCGTCGCGCCCCCGGCTCCCGGCCGCCGACAATGCAGAGGAAACCAGTAATGTGTGTCCGGTCAGCTTCCCTTGTTCTATGCAGGCGGAACTAACACTGCAATTTGTGGGGGGGGGCAGGAGGCAAGGATGAAGAGGGCAGGGCGCTCTGACAGATATTTATTTTTAGTAAGAAGGTATTATTTCCCACTGATTAATGGGGCTCCTTGTCAATTTTCCCTCAGCCATCTAAGGAGATAATGTGAGTGAGTGATAGGGGGGGTGGAACAGCTGTTAGGGAAGAGGAGGATCAAAAACCGCCTTCAGGGGGAAGGTCGACCTGGACAGGGGTTTTAGGGGGGGGAGGCTCCAAAATGGGTGCTAGGTGGGAGGGGTACCTTGGACCGGCCCTCAGGGGGGGGGGGGGCGATCTGGGCAGTCCAGGCTGGTTTGACACCTATGGGGTCGACCCAGGGTGGAAGATTTTAAAACCTAAAGAGGGGTCAGGTGGGGTCCAATTTCCAAAACAAAATACTTTAAACCATTAAATGTTAAATAATAGCTTTTTTTATAAGATAATAATACATTTTATTGAATAAAAAGCGATATTTAGGCATAAAAAGGGTGTAAAAACATGAATTTGTGTTAAAATTCCCCCTTTTTGGAAAATAATTTAGTATAAAAAAGTACTTAAAATTTTTCTCAAGAGGGGAGGAGGGGTCAGATTTTAAAATCTAGAGGGGGGTCAGGGGTAAACAATTTGAAAATTTGGGGGAAGGAGGGGGCCCTGGATTTTTTTCTAAGGGGGGAGGGGCCCCAAAATTTCGAGGCTAGGAGGGTGGACCCCACCCTACCTCCCCCTTGTTCATCTATGTGTCTGCTAGTTTTCCCACGCTGCGATTTTTAACACAGTGTTAGTTTTCTTGGACCGGCCCCTGGCGGCAATGAATGGTCAGCCAACTGATACAAATCAAAAGACAGCTCAACAGCTGTCCTATAGTACTGTTTTTTCTTAATAAATCCTATTTAAACTTTGTGCTAAAATAAGATAAAATGAAATAAAAATTGTTAATTGATTCAACGGTAGGTCCCCTTCGTTACGCTGGAATTCACCATCAGCCAGGAACCGCAGAACCAAAAAAGTTTTAAGCAGAGGCGAAACTGCATTATTGCGTTGCGTTGGTGCTTTTATTCATATGATCATAAATTCAGTTAGTTTATTAGGAAATTTTAATGTGTAATTAATTACTTTTGCATAACAAAAACAAATAGCTAATAATTCTAGATATTAATGTTAATAAAAAAAATCTCTAAAACCTATTGGGAGAGACTTAATCATTGATGAACATATGGGCGGTCGTTCTTCCCCCCCCCCCCTCTTGCTGCCAAATTCCTGTCCCACACACTCCATGCCAGGGGCATCATTTCAATAAATTTTAAAATTTTTTAACCTGTACAGTGCCTGACTGGAAATTTAAATCTGACATTTTGAGACCTCGAAAACGTTTTGATAATATATTTACCCATAATTTTAGACTGAAAAGGTGAATTTTTAACAAATCTGCATTCCACACCCTTTTTAGACCCTAATGCCTGAGAAAAGTCAGTAAAATGTAAAAATCTATTGTTCAAAAACAACAATCTATCAAACCTGACCTAGTTATACATGGAACAACATGTGGCTATCTAACTTTTATCCAACTTTAACCAAATTTATGGATGAAAGTGGTAAAAAAACCTCGGGGGAGGGTGGAGTGGAGGCGTCGGTGCATAGGTGGGCAGCCTCCCGGTTTTTTGGGGGAGGGTTGTGGCATAGGTGCATAGGTGGCCAGCCTCGCGGATTTTGGAGGGGCCCCCGAAATTTGGGTTGGTGTCCCAAAAAATTTTTGGGGTATACCTCAAATACCCCATTTTTAGCGTTTTTAGTACTGGGACCCACCAAATTTAGGGGGGGTGTCCGGGGTAGCCCTAAATTTTAGGGAAGGGGGCGGTGTCAGCCATACATGGGCAAGTTGGTCCGGAGTGGGGGGGGTTAAACCCCAAATTAGGGGGGGGTTAAAATCCGAGAAACGCAAAATACCCATATCGTTTTTTTTCCGGAGTGCATTTTACCCATATCGTTTTTTGATTTTGAAGGAAAAATAGGTTAAAAACACTAATTTTAGGTCAAAAAGCCCTTTTTATTGCATTTTTGAGCTTTTTATTGCTTAAAACATTCATTTTGACCTCAAAACTTAAGTTTGGAGGCAGTTAGAAGTCATTTTAAAGACATTTTTTTTCTTCATTTTTCCAAAATTGGGGGGGGTTAAATTTTTCGCCCCCCCCACTTCTGAGGGGGGGGGGGGGTTAAACCCCACTTCTCAGAATTTGGGGGGGTTAACCCCCCAACCCCCCCCCCCCCCCCCGTGCCCATGTATGGTGTTAGCTATAATCAGGATTTGGGTAGGATAATATAGCCCCCCCAACTTCCCCCCCTGCTGACCTATGCATAGGTGAGCTTAAAATGCTTAAAATAGTTTTTCAATATTGAATTTAAGGACCGCCAAAAATAATTAAAAAATGATGGTTATAAATTTTTGTTTGTGTTTGTTTTTGCGTAATCTTAAAGTATATTACTCAGTGGTTTTGTTGCATAAAGGTTTTTTGTGTTAATAAAAAAATAATTTAAATTTAAGAAAATGTGCGAGATTTATTGCCACAAGATTTAAGCATTTTTGTAAATAAAAAATACGATAAAAAATGCTTAATGAATCCTAATTAATGCGGTATGGCTGGCAGTCTTTGGCAGCCCCTCACGCTCCATCAATGTATTTATTTAATGCATTTTTTTCAAGAAAAATGCGTTATATATGTGTATTGTTATTTCCTGTCGCTGGATGGTTGGGCTATTTAAGCAGTTACGTTAAAAAATGTATCAACCAAATTTTGAACTTACTGTTTTGAAGGTAAGTTTTAAATAACAAAAGGTTTCCCCGCTATTTTAATAACAAATTTAAACTTGAACTGAAATGCATGATGTTTAACAGCAATTTGTTTAGAAACCTACTCTTTCCTGATTTTAACTGTTTGGGATTGTCATTGCGGCGCTGACCGAAGTGTGTGCGTCTTAGTGTATAAAAACTTTGGACCGATCAGATCGCGCACCTTGTTTGAGGGTTTAACATTAAACATCTCTTGTGCATTTCCTGATTTTTGTTTTGAATCCGCCCTTTAATCTCAAAACTTATTGGGTTAAATTGGCCAAACAAAATCGGCCCCCTCTCAAGAAACCAGGGGAAATTCGACAATAAGCTAAGCAACAAGGTTACGCAAAGTGTCTGCTGTGGCTCTGATTCTAGTTAGTTGAGATGAAAATTTGTGCCTGAATTGCACATTACCAAAAAAGACGGTTTCAAAGTTTGTTTTTTTAGAAAATTGGGACAATTAGTGGTCAGAGGGAAGAGTTTGGGGTGAAAAGAGTTGGACCCTCAAAAATCTTGTTTACTGCCGTGCAGACACCCCGTCCTTTCTAAAATTTGGGGTACGGTCCGTCCGGAAACGGCCCATTTCGCTCCCACCACTACGCTCCTGGCCAACTTTGCTCCCAGAAAATACCACTTTGACCACTTAAAAATGTATCACAATGTCACAACTCCCGCTGTGTTAATGTTTCAGAAATATGACGTCTTATAAATACGAGTTGTAATGTAACACTGTCGAGCGATGGTGTAACGCAGCACGTCAGTCAATGAGGTACTGAGGCTGGAGATTACAGGTTCAAGTCCTGTATCGCTCATTTTTCAGCCAAAAAAGCTAAAAACAGCAAATTGTTTCGCAATCTTTCTTTCAAAAACTTGATTTATTTGGCCTCATATTTCTGGACGTTACATTTGGTGAGCGATACACGTCCATTGGTACACCACATACGGTGAGCGATACACGTCCATTGGTACACCACACACCGATACACGTCCATTGGTGCCCTTGCCCCCCTTGCCGTGAGCGGAAGGTTGAAACTAGGGTTAGCTCTAAGGAGCAGGGCGTGGACTAGTGGTGGACGTGTGGCTCGGACCTTATATGGTTGTCAGATTGGAAGGCTGCGCGCTTCAATCTTGGTGGGAAGGTGTCACAACTCCCGCTGTGTTAATGTTTCAGAAATATGACGTCTTATAAATACGAGTTGTAATGTAACACTGTCGAGCGATGGTGTAACGCAGCACGTCAGTCAATGAGGTACTGAGGCTGGAGATTACAGGTTCAAGTCCTGTATCGCTCATTTTTCAACCAAAAAAGCTAAAAACAGCAAATTGTTTCGCAATCTTTCTTTCAAAAACTCGATTTATTTGGCCTCATATTTCTGGACGTTACAGCAATAAAGAGTTGTTTGATTTTTAGCTTTTGCTGAAATTAAGGTTTTTATATTTAAAAGCATAGTAAAAATAAGTTGATAAAATTTGCCAGGAGCGAAGTGGGCCAAGAACGAAGTGTCTCCAATTAACCCCGGACACTCCATAAACATAGGGTGTCCCATCCCAGTTGTAATAACGATAAAACTGGGGTGTTTGAGTTGAAGTACACTCATAGGTGGGCAGGGGAAAGGGTTATAACCCCCCTAAAAAAAATTCGATTATAGCCGCCACCCCCCCCCCCCTAAAATTTGAGGGTACCCCAAAAGATTTAAAAGGTTTAAAAAGGTATAAAATTAAAAATCGTGCGACAATATGAAAAAATTTAAGAAAATTGTCTTTAAAATTTATTAGAAACATCAATTAAAAGTTGTAAAAAGGTATATAAATGTCGAGCGCTGAGCGAAGCAAAGCGCGAGAAAAAACTTTAAAATTGCTCTCTTATGACCCCCCAAATTTTTACCTTCGCCAACCCAAAAGGGGGGATTACAACCGCCATAACCCCCCTAGATTTATTTTCCTGATGGATCAACAACATAAAAGGCAAGCTAAATTAAGTGTAAAATTTGACTGCTGGCAATGAAATGTGGCCTCATAAATTCTTTTGGGAAAGTTCATAATGTTATTCATCTGTTTCAGTATCAATCGCTGAATTAAATACATTTATGATCACATGTTATATCGTTTTCTATTAAGTTTGTTATAAAAATAAGTCCTTCATGGTCAAAGCGACATCGCACATACATCTCGCGATCGCTATATTTTTCCAAGGGATTCATTCGGTCGCGGAAAACTCTCTCCCGCCGCAGAGCCCTTCGATGTTCATTGTAGTTTTGTGCAGCAATCGCTAAATATCTTGGAACTGCCATTGGTGGTGGAACTGTTAAAAATACTATCACAACAAACAGTGGTACAATTTTAAAGCAACTTTTAATGCAACGTCAAAACACCACACAAACTACGCAATATTTTTGGTTCACAACTGCGCAGTTTAAGTCCCTATTGTGTTGTAAAAACAGGTGGAATAATATCAAAAATATAGGTGAGAATATTTTTGGCTACGATTTTTTTTTATGTAGCTTCAAGACTGGTAACATAAATTTAAGCTGTTTTGAAGTGTTTTTAAAAAAATAGTTATTAACAAGAACGTATAACAGGTAAAACTGATGATACTGTGCGTAAAAATTTAAACTTTAAAAATGGCAATTAAAGTATACAGTTAACAAAATTTCTATAAATTAATGTTGTTAGAGTTCAGCTCTATTCTTGAAGCTGTTTTGCTGAGTAAATAAAGAGTTATGCTAAAGATTATAATTTTCACACTTTATTTTTTTAAAACTTGCTGAAATCGATTATTGCTTTTGTCACAAATTAACGTTTTTGGAAAAAAATGTAAAATAAAAATGTTACCTTTAATTTTCTCAAAGGTGAGGGAAGGAGTGTGTGAATTTAAATTTGAGGAGTGAGGTGAGGGTTAAAAAAATCTGAATTTTGGGGGTAGGAATTCCCAGGATTGCTTTTTGGGGGGACAAAATTTTGAGGCTAGGAGGGATACACCCATAGGTGGGCAGCGGAGGGTTAAAATTCCGATTACTACCGACGCCTCTCTTCCATAAAATCTAGGGACACAATCCATCCCCTAAAATTTTGGGGGGTCCAAAGTACTAAAAACACCAAAAATGAGCCGAGGTATTTAAGGTTCCCAAAAAAATTTTTAGACACCCTCCCCCCAATTTTGAGAGTTGAGCATAGGTTGGTAGGGGGTTTATCTCCCTCAAAATCCCAATTATAGCCGACACCCTCCCCTAAAATTTGGGGGTTCCCCAGACACCACAACCCCAAAAATTTGGGGGTCCTAGTACTAAAAACAATAAAATAGGGTATTTGAGGTATAAACAAAAAAATTTTGGGACATCCCCCCAAATTTTGAGGGTCGGGTACACATTCCCCCGAAATTCGGAAGGCTGTCCACCTATGGACTAAAGTATACCCCCTTCAAAACGCAGGAGGCTGTCCACCTATGCATAGACCCCACCCTACCCCTCTCCTTTTTTTATCTATGTGTGCCTTAATGTTAGATCATTGTGTGCTGCGCACTGCACATTTCGGCCATAGTAGCCTTATTTATTAGTGGCTGTTATTTTGGGTGAATCTTAAATTATTTCACCTTCAAGAAAATAGCATCTTGATAAGAAAATTGTAGCTAAATTTTCTTTTTTAAGCCAAATGTTGTAAATATTAACAAAATGAAATTCATGTCTAGGTACTTTTTTGTAGTTGCATTGCATTACCTAAAACTTATCTTCTAGGTACTTGACAATTTAGCTAACAGAATTAAGGAATTTTTATTTTCCACTTGTATTTTTGGAGACCAGATAATATGTCCAAATAAGTGATTAAGGCCTGAATTAAGAAGTATTGAATAATTAAAAAGTAACAATACAAAATTTGATTGTAATGATGTAATTTTTTAAACTTATTGAAACCATAAGCATAGGTGAGCACGGTCGGGGAAGCTAGGGGGGTGGTTACCCGGGGTAAATCGAATTTTTAATTCTAGAAGAGAGGTCCTAGGGGGGGGTGGGGCCGGACCCCCCCCCCCCCTAGCTTTTTAGGGGGGGGGGGTCGACACAGGGTGCGAAATTTTGAAATCTAGAGGGGGGTCAGGTGGAGTCCGGTGTCCAAAGCAAAACAGTTTTAAAATATAATAACTTTAATAATGGTTCTTTTTATAGGATAATACTACATTTTATTGAAAAAAAGACATATTCATGTATAAAAAAGGTGTAAAAGCATGAATATGTGATGAAAATTCACGTTTTTGGAAGAAAATTTAGTATAAAAAAGGTACCTAAAATTTTCCCGAAGGAGGTGGGGGGGGGGGGGGTTCAGGGGTAAAAAATTCGGAAATTTGGGAGGAAGGGGGGCTCCTAGATTTTCGTTAAGCGGGGTTCCAAAATTTCGAGCCTAGGGGGGTGGACCCCACCCGCCCCCGCCCCCCCCCCCCCCCTTCTCACCTATGACCATAAGCAAATGAAAATAGAATAACTTAGGAGAAATACCTAATACAAATAACCTTTTTTATATTCTTTAACCTTGGTAATATCATGCTTCACGTGTCCATATTAATAGTTGTAATATTCTTTATAGAATATTAACAGCAAGTCCCATATGAAACGGAAAGATTAGGTTTAGTCGTAAAATAACTTATTTATTTATAGGACTGTGCTGCAAAGTTTTGTCTGCTTTTGAAGACCTGTGCACTGCCCCCTGGGTTTAAAGTTTAAACAGGGAAGGGGCATACTTTTTTGAAATGCTGGGGGCCGTAAAACGGGGGGGGCAAGCAGGGGGGAAAGAAAAAAAAGAAAGGAAAAGGGAAAAAAGGGACAAAAAAGTGAAAAAATGGTAAAAATAGGTCTAAAATAGCTTAAAATGCATTGAAATAGGCTAAAAGCTGCAAAAATTTTGCAATGATGGCGTTATAATAGGTAAAAAATGGTGCCATAATTTTTGGGTACTTTTTTATTTTTCGGCGGGGGGGGGGGGCAATAAAACGGGGGGGGGGGGCAAATCCTCCAATAAAGTGGGGGGGGGGATTTTCAAACCGTGCACAGGTCTGCTTCGGCAGATAAAGTGCAAACTTTTGAAGTTCTGAAGCCTGATGTTGAAAGGCAGGCTAAAGTTTTTTGGGAAAGTCTCCAAATTTTGGGAGTGGGGTATAGAACCACCCCCCCCCCCTCTCTTGAAAAAAAAAACGGGAGGCTCGAGGCTGGCCACCTGGGCATAATCACTATAAAAATGAATTGTATGTTGCAATTTAAAATAAATCCAAAAATACTGGATTTTTTGTATGGAGAGATTTAATTATACACATTGCTGTAGTTTAGTAATTAAACTTTAATTTTGGTAATTGTATTGCGATGCTAGCAATATCTATTGTTTTAGGATGATGAATAATACACACGTTTATACTTAACCAAACTCTACAACATGCACCAGATCCTTATTGAAAACGAAAATGCGGAATCTGGAGAACTGAAGAATAATTGTTTGTATTACAAGAATATATAAGACAAGAGAATGTCCGACTGTAGACTAAATTTTCTCGCAAAAATCCGCCATTTTCTGCTAGTTTTCCAGCGCTGCGATTTTTAGCACAGTGTTAGTTTTCTCGCAGTGGGGACTGCGACTTCTTTCGCACTCTATACTGCTTTATTCGCACTGGGTTTATTTTCGCACTGCGAGTCTGGTTGCACAACAAAAAAAATACAAACGCTGGTAGTCATTTTCAATGGAGTAAAACACTTCAAATCTAGCTTTATTTAAATTTAAAACGGAAATTTAGTTTATTTTATTAAAACCAAAAAATTTTGACATTTTAACGTAAAAAAACGACTTTTACTTAGTTAAACACAAAATTTTTGCTCCGCTTTGTTTTTATTTTCTTTGTTGTGCAGCCAGACATGCAGTGCGAAAATAATCGCAGTGCGAATAAAACAGTAAAGAATGTGAAAGAAGTTGCAGTCCCCACTGCGAGAAAACTAACACTGTGTTAAAAATCGCAGCGCGAGAAAACTAGCAGAAAAGGCGGATTTTTGCGAGAAAAGTCGCTCATGAATTCCAAAGTGCAACTTCTCTCTCAAAATTTTGGTCAAAAATTTAGTGTACGGACATTCTCTTGTGTTATATATTTTTTGTATTATTAAATAAGTATTTCAAATGGGGTGTAATTACAAGGAAAGGGAAAATTATAGTGAGTAAAGTGGCCAACGTTTAAAAAAAAATAAAATATTTCATGTGTAAGATAAAAACATATGTGACAGCAAACTGAAATTTAGTTCCCTTCCTCCCCCACCGCCCAAAATAATCCGAGAGGCTGGCTACCTGTAGTAACGTATTTTTACCCTAACTTCTAATTAAATTTTGGCTGCACCAATACACTGACGTTTTAGCTTTTCTTGCATTTAGATATTTTGTATTAATATGTAGGTATGTGTATGTCTTAAATTAATTTCGCCGTTTACTTTACAATAAAAAGGTAAAGTAAATGCCAGTCCCAAGCCTGGTGAGGTGGTAATAGCAAAATATATAAAATATCGAAAAATATGAAACTCCAACAATCCAACAGAAAACGTACAAATAGAAAAATTTCAATTTAGTATCAATAGGTCATTATAATGAGTTTCTTCATTTAAATGGTACCCTCCATAATAATGGCATAATAGTCATTTTAATTCGCGCACACAAGTGTAATACTGTCCCGACTGGGAAAACGTATGCGACCTGGATAGTATTACACTTGTAAGTTTATAGTAAATAAAATTAAAAGCTATTATAATGGCTTCCTCTCTATTTTAATTGATGGGAAGTAAAGTAGCTGCAAATGGAAGGTGCCATTTCAATGGAGAGGCTCATTATAATGACCGACTTTAATTTTTTTCCAATATAGGAGTTGCACATTTTTTTGGTATATTATTTTTTTGGTAGTAGTATTAATAATAAAATCTTATTGCACCTCAAAAGAAAGAGGGATTTAAGGCATAAATATATTGCTTCAAAAGTTAAAATAGAGAGGAAATTTTTTGCTCCTCATTCCCTTTTTCCTTCAAAAATTTTTGCTATAATTTTTGTCTTAAATTTCCTTTTGAAAACGTGTTTTGGTGTAACACAAATTTGTATGTTTACACCTTAATAACGCATTTTATTTGCTTAAATTTTGTATTAAAATCTAAAAAAATTGGGACACTCTCCCCCCAAATTTGGGGGATCAGTTATACGGACTTCTGTGGAGGAGTGGTGGTTTCTCCTTTGAACCCTTAAAATTAAAAGTTCAATTTATCTCCTAGGTCTAGCTTCCAGGACTGTGCTTTGGTATGACAAAGTTACATAACAATTGAATGGCTAAACCTTCTAAATAAACTAAAATTTCTTTTCTATGCCAAAGGAACTTGCTCCCCCCCCCCTCTGGTTCCTATACTTTCTAAACAAAGGGACCTGTGGGTTCCAGAAATTTTGGTCTTTCAGGAACTTTACCCTTTTGAATTTTTTGATTTTTTCAACGTGCTTTGCAAAGCACG
>JASAMX010028776.1:0-47530 GCA_030248175.1 Microlaimidae sp. YZB2_3
TTTAACTATATAGTCGAATTGAGAAGATTTAAAAATTATTCTTTTTCTTTTAACTTTATTAGCTTATTTTGATTTAAGCTTGATAAACATTTTTCGTCGAAACTGAATCTCTTTTTTTGTGTTTTTGTATGATCTTCTTGTATTTCATTTTAGTCTGACTGGTTTAACAGTTCACGTTAACAGTAATTTAACTTATTATATCGCAGCTGTTGCTAATTGATTAATCTACTGCATTTTTAAATATTGTATTTACAATGTATATATCTATCAAATATATGAACACATGGTTCCTAAAATTTAAATTAGTCCTCTCATGTACCAGTGGCGTGCCCAGGATTTCATTTCGGGGGGCGGTCTGGGAGGGGGTGGGGGTAAATATTAATTCTGAAGGGGGGTCTGGGGGCGCCAGCCATCCAAAAATGAGAGGTCTGGGGAGCGAGAGCCTCCCAACGGTGTCAACGGGCAGAGCCCCTTATTAGAGGAGTCCGGGGGCATTTTTCCATCCAGGAGGAGAAAATTTTTAATTCAAGGCGCTAAAATACACTAGAAATTTTAATTCCAGATGATAGTTATTTTAAAAATTTAAGGTTTTTTATACTGTTACATTTTAAAACATGTGTTTAGAACGTTAATAAAAGGTTACCAGCGTTCAGTAGTTTTATTTAAGATGTATGTCTTAACTATTAAAAGGCATAACCAATTTGAAACCAACAAATTAAGATAAATAGTAATTTAAACTACCCGCGAAGCGGGGAAAATTTGGTTTTTTGACTATTAATATGCTTTTGGAAGGTATGCGGAAAGTGTCTGTATTACTAAAAAAAATTTCTCTCCCAAAATTGAAAAAAAGTTTCTCTTCCCCCTTACGAAAAAATCCGGTTTCGCCGGATTTCAGGGGGGAGGGGGGTCGGCCGCCCCGCCTGGACACGCCACTGTCATGTACCTCCATGGGCGTATCCAGGGGGTCTAGACCCCCCTTTTGGGTCGGCAAAAGGAAAAATTTGGGGTTAGACACTGCCCTTTCGGGTCGCCAAAGGATAAAAATTTGGGTCTCGAACGACCATTTTTTAAAAATTTTCCCGCGCTTCGCTCCGCTCAGGACTCGATTAATAAGTCTCCATTTCCGAATTTGTGTTACCTTGTTTTGTAATCTTTGTATGACCACGCTGGATCCACCCCATTCTTAAAGTTTTAATTGGTCTCCACTTCTAAATTTGTGTTACTTTGTTTTTTAATCTTGATACGACCACGCTGAACCCTCTCCCCTTAGATTGTTATATAGTAAAATTAAAAATATAAAAATTAGGGGAAGTAATTTTAAAAAGATTTTCTTTTACTTTGCATTACTCAGCTGTAATTCAATGTACTCATTTTTCAGCGTTTCATGTTTTGGAAATCAAAAATTTTAAGGTATCAAATTGTTTGTAAACAATTTTTTCTTTGTTTTATGGACTTATTTTTATTGAATAATAGGAAAATAATGAAGTATGGGGCATAAACAAATGAAAAACACTCTGCGGAAGCGCGGAAAATTTTTTTTAGCCCTTTTATAACGTTTAGGATTTGAACCCCCCTGGACCCCCTTTCCGAAATTTTGTTCAGGGTTGGACCTCCCCCCTTTCCGAAATCCTGGCTACGCCCATGTGTACCTCATATAGTTATACATGATCAGCCAGATATAATTAATATTATAGGAATTAGTGTCAAACTTACGTGTGCGGCAAAAAATAAAAGCAGCGTAAACACCAAAAATATACGTATACAGAGCTTGGAATGCTAAAACATAATTATTAAGTATAACTCGTGATTTCTGTAAACTGTGTCACTTTAAACAATATAGATATATTGTTACCTTAAACTTAACTATCTTCTCGAACTTAAAAATAACCTCATTTAATCAATTTAGTAGTGAAACTGACAAACGATAAACAGAGCAGCATTTCCTGAAAAGATGTATTCAACACTAATTACATTGCTTTTTAATACTTATACAAGATAAAAATCCTGTTATAAAATGCTATACATATAATTTTAAGAAAACTGTGCACATAATAGATATGTCATAATCTAAAATTTATGTTGCTAGCAGTCTCGAAAATCTATAGATTTCTGTTCGAAGAAAAGTTTTGAGATTATTTTGACTTTTTTGATTATTTTCGGGAAATGAGAAGTGTAAATTTTTTCTATCCGTTTCATGGATAAATCAACGTGTTTGGTTGATATTATCTTTATGCACAAGTGTAGTCTGTCTGTACGAAAATGATGTCTACTGGAAAAATTCAGGTACGCATATTATGCAAACAAACAAGATTATAAAAACTGGCAGAATTTATATTATTATATATTTATATCAGGGTATAGTTACAGTCCTAAAGTATACAAAATAGCTTTCGTATATATAAAAATTAAAAAAATTTTTCTCTAACACACATTATTTTTATTCATACACATACAATAATTCTCTTTTTTTTAAAAATATTCATTAATTTAAATGTTACACTTACTGCAATTGAGAACAGCTGATTTTATTGAATAGCCTCGTTTTACCATATCGCCGATATGATGAAGATGTAACACAGAGAAAAAAATAGGAGACAACTGTATGACTGTCGAACGTTGTAAGTACAGACTCATAACCGGAATTAAACATGCTCGAAAAGCAACTTCTTCGCTTATAGGTGCCTTAATTATTTAAATTTAAACCGCTAAAATATTTCCAAAGAAAGATGGATAATCTAATAAAGGCATGCGTCTAGTGTATAAACAATGTTCGTCCTTAAATCCGACCTGGGGTGAAATGCATTATATGTTAGAATTACTGTAAAAAAATAAAAACAGTGGGTTACATAACAAAAATTTCTCCTAATTGAATTTTATGCTAAATATAAAATATAATGAGCTTAAGCCTTTATAAAATTAACTATCCTAACCCCACGACTTTGTGGTACACCCTTATGTACAAAAATAAATGAATAAACAAAAAACAAATAAAATAAATCCATATTACTTACAATAATAACATTTCTAATCCATCTTAGCTCTTTAAAGCCGTCACGAAATGCTGAAAATCCTAAAACAAACAAAACGTTTTTTAACTTTTTTACTGAGAATATACGACGCTGAACAAAAAGGCTTCTTATCGCGTTAGGTTTTGTGCAATATTAATACACTTATAATCTATAGTGTGTTTTTTTTCTAGAGTATTTTATTTTTATCTAAATAATTTTGCTTCCTTTGATAACAAAAATATGTTTAAATAAAGGCTATAAATAAAATAAATAAATAAATGTGATAGAGGAATAGGTAGACAGGAGGTTTATACCCCCCAAAATCTCGATTATAGCCGACACCCCCCGCCAAACAAAAATTTGGGGGTAGCCCAGACATCCCTCTCTTTTGGGGGTCCCACTACTAAAAACGCTAAAAATAGGATACACCAAAAAAATTTTTGGGACACCCTCCCCAAATTTTAGGGATCGGGTATATCAGCCCCGCCAAATCTGGGAGACTGCCCACCTATGGATGGAGGGGTTTGAAACTAAATGTAAAGAGTGGAGATTTTTAAAGAAATACATAACACTCAAGTCAACGTTGGTAAAACCTTCCACCAAAAATGGTAGAGTAGAGAGAAAGAGAGTAAAACTTTTTATAATTGAACAATTCAAAGAATATTTAAAATATAATTTAAAATAGCAAAACTCATTTAGTAATGCGTCTCAGTAAATTTTTTTTTACTTTGGTAAAACCAAGCTTAAACTCAAAAAATTGATAATTGAAGTAAAATAAGGCGATAATTAATTAAGTGGTTTTCGCAATACTACGTAGTTTTTAGTAAATATACCTTTTTTGCAAAACGTAAAACTTTTAAATCCAAAACAATTATAAAAAATCGTTGTATTTGGAAAAAAAGGGTCAAAACTATTGTGAAGAGACTATGGATCAATAAGTGTTTAAGAGCCGCTTTCTCTATGGATTCAAAGTCGCCATTCCAAGCTGTCAGATCGATAGTCTTAGATAGATTAGCTCAAAATAGTATATGTGATATTTCAGATCATGTGGACCACAATAAGACCTTTTTTAGCTCAAATTGACTAACCCGTGTGTCTGTGGTACCCCCTTGAAGTTAATGCCTTTGACTTTTTTGAGAATTTAAAAAAAAAATTGATTTTTTTGATTGACAATAAAATCTTACAGTTTATTGTTTTCCGGTTAAATTTTATTCTTGTAAAATTGTTTAAATTTTTCGAAAAATAGGTTTTATTTTGATAAATTTAAATTTTTACTCATGAAATTTTACAATTTATAAAAAAATCAAAAATTTTGAGATTTTTTTGATTTTGAAAATCAACCAGTTCAGTCTACACTGCCCCTTTGTTATTATTTGACCCCCACGCAGTTCTTTCAACTGTAAAAAAATAAAGAAAAAAAGTACCACCTTTTTTTAGCATTAATCATTTGAATGGCTACAATTTGAGAGCTAAAATAAACCATGCAACAATTGTGATAATTTAGTGACACATTTCAAACCACATATGCTATCAGTTATGCTTAAACTTGCTATATGTAGGTAAAAATAGTTAATCTTTTTAAAAATCAGGTTTATTTTCGAAAAATTCTAATTTTTAAACCCAAAATTTTACAATTATAAAAAAGCGTAATGTTTTGAATTTTTTATTTTCTCTAAATTCACCCAGTTTACCAATTTGTAAACTTGCAACCGAACTGATATTTGACATTATTTAATTTAGCCCTCATACCGACCCTTTTAGCATTATAAAATAAGCGAAAAAATATACCACTTTTTGAGAATCAATCATATGAATTTCTAAAATTTTAGGAGCTAATACAAAAAATTTTAAAATCATTGTAATATTTCCGTTTTAAATTTCTTACCACATATGCTATTAATCGTGCTCAAACTAACACTTTATAAGTAAAAATATTTCATATTTTTTAAAATCAACCTTATTGTTAAAAATGTTTAATTTTTATAACTAAAATTTTACAATTTTACAAAAAAACCCCAAATTTTTGAATTTTCTATTTTCTCTAAATTCTTTGAGTTTGCCAATTTGTAAACATGCAACCAAACTGATATTTTGACATTATTCAGTCTTTTTAATGACCTTTTAACCATTATAAACTAAACGACAAAAAATGTTCTACTTTTAGAGAATCATTCATTTTATTTATGTCACAACTTGCGTTGTGTTAATGTTTCAGAAATATAACGCCTTATAAATACGAGTTTTAATGCAACACTGTCGAGTGATGGTGTAACGCAGCACGTCAGTCAATGAGGTACTGAGGCTGGAAATTACAGGTTCAAGTCCTGTGTCGCTCATTTTTCAGCCAAAAAGCTAAAAACAGCAAAATTTTTTTCGCAATCTTTCTTTCAAAAACTCGATTTATTTGGCCTCATATTTCTGGATGTAACAATTTAGTCAAAAGTTATTCCTGTTATTTTTACGCGGCGGCGCTTCATGCCGGAGCGCTTTGGCAAAAATAAAATATCACCAGTCAATAGCCCATCATTGATTCCATATGTCTATCAAATTTCGTGTTGATTACTCTATTTATTCTAAGGTTACAACTGATTTTTCCACACGGCGGCGCATTAGGTATGAGGCGGCGCTTCACGCCACAGCAAAAATATTACTAATCGATAGCCTATAATTGATTACATATATATATACCAAATTTCATGTTGATAAGTCTATTTAGTCAAGAGTTATTCCTGTTTTTTTCACGCGGCGGCGCTTCGCTCCGCAGCGCTTTGCGCCGCATCAAAATTATTACAACCAATCGATAGCGCCTTATCCATTACATATGTATACAAAATTTCATGTCTATTAGCCTATTCAATCTAAAGTTATAGCTGATTTTTTCACGCGGCGGCGCATTAGAGATTCGGCGGCGCTTCACGCCACAGCAAAAATATTATCACCAATCGATAGCCCATCATCGATTACATATGTATACCAAATACCAAATTTCATGTTGATACATCTATTTAGTCAAAAGTTATTCCTGTTTTTGTCACGCGGTGGCGCTTTCCGCCGCACCGCAACGCTTTACATTACAACTCATATTTTTAAGGCGTTATATTTCTGAAACATTAACACAACGGGAGTTGTGACATACATAAAATGAATAATTCTCTAAAAGTGGTACATTTTTGTCGTTTAGTTTATAATGGTGGTTAAAGGGTCATTATAAAGGCTAAATAATGTCAAAATATCAGTTTGGTTGCATGTTTACAAATCGGTAGACTTTTAAAGAATTTGAAGAAAATATAAAATTTAAAAATTTTGGTTTTTTGTATAATTCTAAAATTTTAGTTATAAATTTAACATTTTTAACAATAAAATTGATTTTTAAAAATACGAATTATTTTTACTTCTAAAGAGTTAGTTTGAGCACAATTAGTGTTAAGAAATTTAAACCAGAAGTATTACAATTGTCTAATGTTTTGTATTAGTTCCTAAAATTTTAGAAATTCCAATCATTGATTCTCAAAACGTGGTGTATTTTTTTCGCTTATTTTATAATGGTAGAAGAGTCGGTATGAAGACTAAATAATGCCAAAACATCAGTTCGGTTGCATATTTAAAAATTGCTAAACTGGGTGAATTTAGAGAAAATAAGAAATTCAAAAATTTACGTTTTTTTGTAAATTGTTAAATTTTGGGTTTAAAAATTAGAATTTTTCGAAAATAAACCTGATTTTTAAAAAGATTAACAATTTTTACCTACATATAGCAAGTTTAAGCATAACTGATAGCATATGTGGTTTGAAATGTGTCACTAAATTATCACAATTGTTGCATGGTTTATTTTAGCTCCCAAAATTTTAGCAATTCAAATGATTAATGCTAAAAAGGTGGAACTTTTTTTCTTTATTTTTTTACAGTTAAAAGAACTGCGTGAGGGTCAAATAATAACAAAGGGGCAGCGTGGAATGAATATTTGAACTGGTTGATTTTCAAAATCAAAAAAATCTAAAAATTTCTAATTTTTTTAAAAAAATGTAAAATTTCATTAGTAAAAATTTAAAATTTATCAAAATAAAAATTATTTTTGAAAAATATAAACAATTTTACTTATATAAGAATAAAATTTAACCGGAAAACAATAAACTGTAAGATTTTATTATCAATAAAAAAAATCAATTTTTTTTTCAAAAAAAATTCTCAAAAAAGTGGAAGGCGCCAATTTCAAGGGGGTACCACAGACAAGGGGCGTAGCCAGGATTTCGGAAAAAAGGGGGGTTGTACTCCATACAAATTTTTCGAAAAGGGGGGTTGCAAGGGGTTGTACTCCGAATTTTTAAAATAACGTAAAAAAGAAATTAAAAAAAGGTAAAATTTTTTGCGCTTCGCGCTAAGTGATTCTTTTTGCTTTTATTTGCATATAGGTTTAAAAAAGTATATAACATTAAAAATCGTGCGCGTGCGGGAAGATGAAAAAATTTTCGAAAATTGTTTTGAACTCCATTAGAAACATCACTTAAAAGTTGTAAAACGGTATATAAATGTCGAGCGCTGAGCAGAGTGAAGCGCGAGAAAAAATTTTAAAATTGTTCCGCCAGCCTAAAAGGGGGAGCATAACCCCCCTGGCTACGCCTTTGCCACAGACACACGGGTGGGTCAATTTGAGCTAAAAATGGCCTCATCGTGGTCCACATGATCTGAAATATCACATATATTATTTTAAGCGAAATCTATGACTATCGATCTGACAGCTTGGAATGGGGGTCTTTAAAATAGTAATTTATTACAGAAAACCAGACTTAAAATTAAAACTAGAGATAAATTTCATCAGAGTGAAATTAAGTAAACTGTTTAAGCTGTTTAACCTTTTCTTCAAGAAAATTATCACGTGTGGAGAAACATGTGACGCAACTTACTAGCAATGGGTTTCTTTTATTTTTCCTGGCTTGTGCGTTTATACTTTATTATTGACGGAAATCGGTTACGCCCTTAATTTTAGCTTAAAAAGAATTCTAAGCTTTAGCTTTAGTATTTAGCCTTTAAAATATAACAAAAATTAAAATATCTTACCTAAAGTTTCTGAGAACGAGCCATTTAGAACAGATTGGACCAGAGGACCAAAAAACAAAACCTGTAATTTTTCATATTTACAAATAATATTTCTTAATAAGTGCTAAAATTTGTTTAAAAACATTTTTTTTCTTGAATTTTGAAGAATATCATAATGATAATAACTGAACTGTTTAATTGCTTAAAATAATTGAATAACACTGTTTTTTTTGACATTTTTTTATTATTTTCTTCTTTGGACTTGAAACATATTTTCTTATTATTCTAATTTCTTTCTTTCTTTTTAAATTAATTGCCGACGGTTCAAGAACTATTTTTTAAACTGGTTTATAAGCCGTTAAAAATAAAGTGATATTATAAAAAAAGTTGCATAATAATAGAACAATCACTAAAAATATTCTAGTTGATCAAACTTAAATACGTCACTAGTGCAACTTATTTACTGTTTTTGTTCAATGTCATCTCAAAACAAGAAACCATAAAAATGGTGATATGATCATTTTATTACACAATATATAAAATTCAGAGATAAATACATAATCTTGTTTAAATATAAAACTCCAAATTAAAAAAAGTATCTTACAACTGTGAGAAAAAGTGGCAAGACACTCGCAGAAATTAAATTACCAAATCGTATACCAAATTGATACAAAATACTTTCTTCCTAAAATGCAAGAAACCGCCACTGAATTTTTAATTAAAATAATAGGGGGAAGTTAATTGGGTCCAGACAACTCCCCTCCCCTCCTCAACTTTTTAGAAAGTCGAACTGAGGTAGAAAAATGTGAAATTTTCATTCCGACAAAAAATGCAGCGCACGCATTATTTGTTATTTACGGTTTTGCTGTTTTGGGTTGAATAAGCACACGTTAGTCCAGATTTTAAACAAACGGTTTGATCTAGGTTCGCAAACAATTTGGTTGTTGGACCTAAGCATACCGTTGTTAAACGGTTATTTAACGCCAAATATCCAGACCTAAAATAATATTACTAACCCAGCACAGCACCCACAAGCCCCCGAAACACACAACACAAGAACGCAAGCAGACACAACGACAACACACGGAGGCAACAATACAAGGACACAAAAAAAAAACAAAACAACAAACCAGAAGACAACACGAAAGACAACACAGGACGAAAAGAACCAGCCACAAGAGGACACAACGAAAACGAAAGAGAGACAAGAGAAACACACAGGAGAGGAACACAAGACAACACGAAAAGGAGAGGACAGAGAACATTATAACAAAAACGACCAAAAGCAGACAAAAAAAAGACAAAAAAAAAGAAAAAAAAAAACAAAACAAAGCCAATAAAAGCGGGATATCAGAGAAGATATCTAAACAACATAAAGGACAAAAAGAGAAAGATGATAAAAAAGATATAGAAACAAATACAACAATATCCAAAAAGATAAAAGAGCTAGCCGGATAATCAAACAAACCGAAAATAGACCCCCAAAAAAGCAGAGACTCAAGAATTACATATATAACAATAACACATACATAACAAACAAACAGAAAAAAAAAAGCAACCAAAATCAAAACATATAAAAAGAATCAATCAACGAATCCACGACAAACCGAATAATAAAAAAAGCCAAACAATAAAATATGAAATATATAAACAAAAAAACAAAAGCTACCAAGAAATATAAAAAAAGATAGCTCATAAAAAGAAGAAAAAACAAAAAAAAAAAAAACAAAAAACAATCCAAAATATAACAAAAAAAAAAAAAAATAGATAAAAAAAAAAAAAAAACAAAAACAAAACATAGAAAAAAAACAAATAATCAGATATAAACAAAAAAAAACATCAACAAAAGAAAAATAAAAAAAAAATAGAAAAAAACAAAAAAAAAAAAAAAAAAACAAAAACAAAAAAAACAAAAAAAAAACAAAAAAAAAAAAAAAAAAAAAAAAAAAATAAAAAAAAAATAAAAAAAAAAAAAAAAAAAAAAAAAAAATAAAAAAAAAAAAAAAAAAAAAAAAAAAAAAAAAAAAAAAAAAAAAAAAAAAAAAAAAAAAAAAAAAAAAAAAAAAAAAAAAAAAAAAAAAAAAAAAAAAAAAAAAAAAAAAAAAAAAAAAAAAAAAAAAAAAAAAAAAAAAAAAAAAAAAAAAAAAAAAAAAAAAAAAAAAAACACAAAACACATCTAAAATCCTTAAAAAATTTAGATTTAATATTTGACGACTCTTATACTTTAACAATTATTTTTTCAACCAATTTATTTTATGTAATAGATAGACAGACTTGTGCACGGTCTGGAAATGCCCCCTGTTTTATTGGAGGATTTGCCCCCTCCCATTTTATTGCCCCCCTTCCGCCAAAAAATGAAAAAGTACCTTAAAATTATGACGCCATTTTCGACCTATGATGACGCCATCATCGCGAATTTTTTGCAGTTTTTAGCCTATTTTAAGCCATTTTAGACCTATTTTTACCTTATTTTCGCTTTTTTTGTACCTTTTTTCCCTTTTCCCTTCTTTTTTTCTCTCCTGCTTGCCCCCCCCCCCGTTTCAAAAAAGTTGCCCCCCCCGTGCTCCACCCATTTTGGAATTGCCCACCGTTTTAACCCCGGAGGGGATGGATGGATGCACACGTCTGGATGGACATTAAAAAAAACTTACCTTAGATTAAATCCAAATTTTTCAAGGTGTTTTAAAACTTAAACCTGGATATTTAATTTTTAAATAAACATATATATATATATATACAGACCTGTGGACGGTTTGAAAATGCCCCCCCCCTTTATTGGAGGATTTGCTTCCCCCGTTTTATTGACCCCCCCCCGCGGAAAAATGAAAAAGTACCCAAAAATTATGACGCCATTTTTTACCTATTATGACGCCATCATTACGAAATTTTTGCAGTTTTTAGCTTATTTCAATGCAATTTAAGCTATTTTAGACCTATTTTTTAGCTTATTTTTGCTTTTTTTGTCCCTTTTTTCCTTTCTCTTTTTTCTCCTTTTTTTTCTTTCCTCCCTGCTTGCCCCCCCCCTTGTTTCAAAAAAGTTGCCCCTCTCCCGTTTTGGAATTGCCCCCCCATTATAAGCCCGGGGGGAAGTGCACAGGTCTGTATATATATATAATTTAATGATCAGATAACAGAATTAATATTTTACTAAGCATAGTCTATGCATAGTTGAATTCTACTGTATCATCATTTCATTATTCTTTTCTTTTTCTTCTTTTTTATTTTCTTTTTTTTTCACCAACAACATCAAATCTGCGACTTAATCGCCGCCAACATAAACTACATACAATTCTAACAAAATATCAATGAACATAGCTATCTGAAATGACTTTAAAGGCTCAAAAAGAGCGCTTATTTAAGTCAGTTTTAAAACCTTTCCTGAATGCATCCAAAGAATCGACAGTTACTTGAGATGGGAGTAGATTGTTTCAAGGTATAATCACCCTATTCGCAAAAGAAATTTTCCTTGTATTAATTCGGCTATCTTCAACTGCCAATTTAAAGGGATGACCACGGGTAGGCTGCAGGTTAAACTTAAAAAAATCATTGGCTTGCAAATTGTTTAAGCTATGTATAATTTTAAAACACTCATATAAATCAGTTTTGTCTCTTCGGTCCTTTAATCTTTCTAAACCAAGGTAATCCCGTCTTTATTCATAACCAAAAGGTAACAACTTGCATTTATAAAACAACCTCCTAGTGAAATTTTGTTGCACTTTTTCCAAAATGTTGATATCTTTTTGTAAATAAGGGTTTCAAACTGCACTAGCGTACTCCAGAATTGGTCTAACATATGACTTATACGCTCTGAGGAGATTATTTCTAGAGTTTGAGTTGAATGTTCTAAAAATTAGTGATGTCACTCTCATTGCTTTTTTGCTGTGTTTAGAGAAGTGTTTAGAGAATTTCATATCATGAGATATATAAACACCTAGGTCACGCACCAATTCTGTAGTTGCAAGTACATTATTACAAAGCTTATATTTACAAATTAACTCTTTGCTATGATTTTGAATATGAAAAACTTGACATTTATGATCAGGGCGCGCATTCTGACGCGCGATTAAAAGTTACCCCGGGTTAACTTTTTATTACGTGCTTAAGAATGCGAGTGAAAAATCAATTTTACCTAGGTAAAAGTCGGGTTAAATTTTTTCTATTGTTTTAAGAATAAGAATTTATCCAACTCGAGAGGTTGTTAAATATTTTCTCCCGTAGGATTAATTTAATAAAAAATAAAATACACGCATTGATTAAATTTTTTATTTTACGCGAGGTGGTTTTGCAGCGCCAGAAAAAAAATTAAAAAAAAATTCATTGCAATCATTTTCTGTCCCATATGCGGCAGGTTTATTTATTTACAATATATATTTATTTTTTTTAATTTTCTTTGAAATGGATTTATCGAGGTAAATATAAGGGTTTCTTCAGAATGCGACCCCAGATAATTGCAATTGCCAGTCTTGTGACCAGCTGTATATTCTATCTAAATCTTTTTGAAGTCTTAAGGTTTGAATGCGGTAATCTTTAAATGAAGATTTTGCAAACAACTTTGTATCATCTGCAAAGAGTCTAATTTGTGAGTATTTAACACAATCAACAATATCATTAATATAAATAAGAAAAAGAAATGGACCCAAAACAGAACCCTGAGGAACTGAACTTTTTACAGGTAATGATTTGGATACCGAGTCATTAATTACAACTTTAATTTCCCGCCCAACTAAAAATTCTTTTATCCATTTTAAAAATTTACCAGAAACACCATATTTTTCTAGCTTATATAACAATTTTTGATGGAAAACGGTGTCAAAGGCTTTGGCAAAATCCAAGTAAATGACATCAATTAGAAGTTTATATTTTAGTGCCTGCGTCCACTCATTAAAAGTTTCCAACAGCTGTGTTATTGTAGAATTTTTTGCTTTAAAACCATGTTGAAACCTCGACAAAATGATATGGAAAATAACAAGTTCTTTTTTGACAACCTGTTTCATTAGTGTACAAGAAAAAGATGTAAGTGAAATTGGACAATAATTTTCTTTTTGGCTTTTGGTGCCTTTTTTAAACAGTAAGTTCAGACCTGTGCACGGTCTGGAAATGCCCCCTCCGTTTTATTGGAGGATTTGCCCCCTTTTTTATTGCCCCCCCCCCCCCCCGCCAAAAATGAAAAAGTACCCTAAAATTATGACGCCATTTTTGACTGACCTATGATGACGCCATCATCGCTAATTTTTTGCAGTTTTTAGCCTATTTCAATGTATTTTAAGCCATTTTACACCTATTTTCATCTTATTTTCGCTTTTTTTGTCCTTTTTTTCCTTTTTCCCTTCTTTTTTTTCTTTTCCCCCTGCTTTCCCCCCGTTTTACTGCCCCCCACGTTTCAAAAAAGTTGCCCCCCCGTTTTGTAATTGCCCCCCCCAATAAAACTCCGGGGGGCAGTGCACAGGTCTGGTAAGTTTAATAAAGCTAATTTCCAATCAAGTGGCGATTCTCCAAAATCAAAAGCCATCTGAAAGATTATTGCCGAAGGTTCAGCAATAACTTAGCCAAGCGTTTTAAAAAGTAAGCTGGAAAACAGTCAGGTGTTTGAGACAATTTGTTTGGGAGCTTTTTTTAGGATTTTTTAGAGCGTTTTGGGACCTTTTTTGTGGTAAATACCATGTTGTCTAATTTCCCAATATTTGGTGGATTAAAATTTGGTAAAGTATTATCATCATCAATAAAAACGGAAGCAAAATAATTACCAAAAAGTTCAACTTTTTCAAACTCTTCAGTAACAAAAGTCCCATCATCTTTTTTAATTGGTGGGATAAATTGTTTTGTTTTAATTTTACTATTAACAAATTTATAAAAATTGTTTATACCCCCTGAATTTAAAATTTTTGTTTCTTTATTAGTGTTATAAACTCTAACTTTATTTTTGTATACTTTGCCAATTCTTTGGTACTCTGATCTTGATTTTTCATCAATATTACGCTTATTCCAAAGTTTTTTCTTTTGATTTTGTAGTTTTCTTAATGTATTGGATATTGTACAATTTTTTCCTTGTTTGCAAATAATTTTTTTCCAGGGACATGTCTATTGATTCCTAACAACAAAATATCCTTGAATCTTTGCCAAGCATTATCTATTGTGCCACATTCCTCAAATAAAATTTTCCAGTTGATTGTAGATAAGTACAAACTTAGCATATCATAATCTGCTTTTAAAAAATCAGGTATGTAGTTTTGAATCTTATTTTTAGGACTCAAATATTTTAAGATTAATTTCAGATAAAATAGTGTCATGGTCTGATTGTGAAAAACTGGGCGCAACAGTGACATTATTAAAAATTTCTCCATCGTTTGTGAACAAAAAATCCAGATAATTATTCTCACGAGTTGGTTGTGAAACAAGCTGATACATACCTTGCTCAATAAGAGACTCAAACCAATTATTTTCATTTTGCGAGTTTGAAGTTATTTTATCTGAAGACGAATCTACCCCTAGAAAATTGAAATCTCCAGTTAAAACAATGGTTACTACAAAGTTTTCTGTTAAATTCCTAATTAGCTCAAATATTAGATTGCCTTTTTCATTGCTAGTACTAGGTTCTCTATAAATACCAATGATGACTTCTGCAGAAGAATGTCAACCGCTACTAGTTCTATTGCATCATATTTTTCCTCCATTTCAACTTTAACTACTCTAAAAATATTTTTAATTAATAGAACTACTCCACCTCCTTGCCGCTGCTGTCGATCCCTTTGATAAACATTAAATTCGCTATTTTTGATGATCATTGCATTAGAAGTTGTTTCAGTGAGCCATGTTTCACAAATAAAGCAGATATCAGCATTACCATAGATAAGGCTATCTCCTGAAATCAGAACATCAAGCTCGTCTGAGTTAGAAAGGCTTCTTGCATTCATACACAAAATTTTTTTACTAGGTATAAGCTTTAGTTTACTATAATGGTAATTAAATCGCGGAATATCCTATTATGAAACCTTTAGGGGAGCCTTGAGAGTGATGTCAAACAAAAAGGGATCACCATCAGCAGAATACAGAAGTGAAACCTTTTTGTTCTGCTCTCTTAGCTCCCAAAGTTTGCCAAGCAACTCTTTTTGACAGACTCTCTGTTCCTCAGTCAGAGACGGCCTTATATAAACGTTGTCATATTTGGTGGAATTTATTAAGCGACCGCCTGAATGAACTAACTTATTACAAATATGTTTATTAATTAACTTATTTTTCAGCAGCCTGGGGCGGTCGCTAGCTCTTTCAATACGAAAAATTTCAATTGGGTGGATGACCTCACCCGTATCACTACCATCAAGAGTTTTTAATAATTCAGCCACGTTTTTCTTTTCTCTGTTATCATTCTCCGGAAGGCCAGAAACAACCAGCATAGTCTCATGTTCTTTTCAGACCTCCATGCGGTTGAAATAACTGTCCATCATAGGTATTAAACGATAAAATACTTTTTCACACACCGTGGAGACCAGCTCAACATCAACACCAGAAGCCCGTGCCTCCGAAATCTGGGCGAGCCTCTCCTCCACATACGCCAACTTCTGCTGCAGAGCCGCATTCTCCGCTTCTAGCCTCGCGATTTGATTTGTTCTGGTTAAACTCATTCTTTTCTTAAGTTATCTTTAACGTCAGTGGATTGCCCATTTGTTAATCATTACATGATTTTCATTATTCGGCTCAAGGTAATAATACCTCAAATACTATATATATATATATATATATAATATTATATACACGGCATGGCGGTAGACTTTCGTCACACGACAACCATACTGTAAAATAGCAAATAATACGTCCGTTGTGAAAATATTCTGACAAAAAAATTCTGTATAAATGCCCCGTGAGCACAAAAACATCTGGTTACCGTTTTATTGATGTATGACTTAAATAATATTGTCGTATTAAAAGCTGGTTGGTTAATGCATGTAAAATCATGGATGGGAAACGCATCATAAAACGGTAAGGTTGACCACAGCAATAAAACAAGATTTTAAATACAATACAGTAATCAAAATTATGTTTAGTAGGAATAGTTGAAGTTATTTTTTTGCTTTAATCATTCCGTTTAAAATGAATAGCTGAAGTTTTTTTTTTGTTTTAAGGATGCCTTATTTAATTTGACAACTCTACGTTAACTTAGAATATTGTTAGAAAAAAAACTGGTTAATATTACCTGAGCATAATAAAGCAGAATGGCAGTAAGCAATAGATTGATAGAACAGGCGATGGTGACCCCGATCGTCCGCCTTATTATGCTGCGATTCTGATTCCGATCGGGGCTGTCGTAATCCAGGAGATAAATAAATCCCAGGAATAGAATAGGTATCAAAACACTTAATAATATAGCAGCCAAACGCAGCATAATCTGTAAATAAGATTTTCACAACCAAAACATTTTTAAGAGCACTGATTGGCTAACCGCAAGGAAGAGTATAATCCACTTTTTTTGCCGAGCACCTCTAATACCTCACTTTCAATAAGCAACTTTACCTTTAAAAAAATCGAAGAGGAAAACAATTTTAGCTGGAGGTACATAATTATGGAGGTACATAATTATTAGTTTTTATGTGAAATTACAATAATAAAACCACAAAGAAACAAAAAATGCGCACAATTTGGGTATTACACGTTAGGTATATAATTTAACAGTTTTTCTGCTTTTAACGTGATCTTTCAGCGTTTTTTTGCCTTTAACGTGAGCTTCCAGCGTTTTAACTGTTTCTTTGTTGGTATCAAAAAGTCCAAGGGTGTCATTATTACTATTTACGTTACACAAATACGTAAAAAATTTGGTTGTAATCCAAAACAGCAGAAGTATAGATATTTTAAATAACCATCAACAATGTTTTATTTAATTCGAAGTAAAAAATCTCCAAAAAATTTTAACAAAATAACAAATTAAACAACAAGTTCTAAAATTCTAACAAATTTAACATTTTTCACAGTTCAACTAACAATTTGTATCGTTAATCACTTCACTGCTGATCACAAGCGATACTTATTCTGTGAAAGCGATTAGAACATTGCTTATTCGTTGGCAACAATCTGAAACCACTGTCTCAACGCGTCGGCTAACACGACCGGCAAAGCACTAAGTTTCTTTAATATTACGTAAAACGGGAAGGGAAAGTATTCCATGTACGATTTTATTTCTAATCCACCGCCACTACCTTTAAATATTGGGACTTTAATATCCAAAATAGAGTCTTTGTGTTCAAGATTGTCAAGTACAATGAAGACTACAAAAATGTTGGCTTTCACGCAATTCTGCACTGCTAACTTGGCTTTTTCTATTCCGTCGGCGAACAAACCTAAATTTAGTGTAGATTGGAGAGGTGATGCAAATAATAATTTTGCTTTATCACTTACAATCCATTGACGTATACTTATTTAGTACAATTATTAAAATTAACTGTATTACATACAACACATACAATTTAGAAATTTTTATACAGTATGTCTTAAGTCTTTTTGTTTTGGTTTTTGATCTGTTTGCAAATTTTAACTCTTTAATTATGTTTCTTGTTGCATCAATGCGTAAAGTATAGTTTAGTTCAGATTTTTCCGTGCATAAAGTAATATCTCAGTATTTATTGCAGAATTCGAAATAATTTACGGTTCTCGATTATACTACTATTATAACAGTAGTATCCATTAGACCTAAGGCACTAAATAATACAATTAAAAAACCAAAATACAAAAGATTAAAGAGGAACATTGTGTGGTCTAACTGTCCGACATTGAATAAAGTGAATTTTTTAGTACAAAAATGCGAAAAAATTTGCTATTGTTTTGTTTACAGTACCCCCATTGACTTCACATCAACATTCGTCTTTACAGGACGCCGTACTTTTTAACAATAACAGAGTAATTTTTTAAATTACCTCGACCGTCTGAAATGATAAGCAACAATTGTGCAGGAATAGCGCTTTCTAGATTACTGCCCCCAGATTCGGAAAAGTATTTTACAACTGAGTCTAACAGCTAAAAAACAGTAGCATTATTAAAAAACCTAATAGGTGGCTGGAAATTTTTATAACTATTCTATATTGTTTTATTATTGGAATATTATGGTTTTTGGTATTTAGAACTACAGAAAGTCTTTCGTTTTTTCCATCCTGTAGAAAATCACAAATAAATTATTTGGTGTTTGGGCATTACAAGTTTTTTATGAAGCGAGTAAAAAAATGCTGCTACAAAATATCGCCTTGGTAAACTTTTAATTTCAAGAAAATAAAATTTTATTATACAGCTATCTAATATTAGTGACATTTTTTCATTCCCTCATAGTTTAGTCGTTCGTTACTCGTTGCCTGACTATATTTTGACAGGTATGCCTTGGGATCTGGCAACCATCATTTTTGAGACTATTTTAAAAATAATAATTCTATCGTTGTACAAAGCCGGAAGGCTACATCTGATCTATGTCGGTAAGTTCTACAATCCAAAAAAGAGAAATATTTGCGAGACTTGCCTTGGGCTTCTATTGTTTCATTTCTGACAGGAAAGGTATTTTCAACTAATATAAATAAAGTTAATCAAAGCGTAAACTTTCTATTTATTCAAAAACCAAAATTGCTTAGTTCTATTTACTTATTAAAATGAAAAAACATTGTATTGTACCTTTATTACATCCGTTTTATTTTGGTTGAATTTTAGCTCGTGTATAACCTTTGCACCGTCTTCGTCTGAAAATGAGCCCTGAAGAGGGTGTAGGAGACTAGTAGTTTCACCGAATTTGCACACACCCAGTTGACCCACTTCTAAGTATTGCAAGGCGGTAGCAAGAAGATTAAGCGATTCGAAAGCCAACTAAAAAAGTTTTTAAATATTATTGGTTATAAACTAAAAATTAATGCAGAACATGAACCAGTGGACATGGATATACATTCTACACAATAGTGAATTCGATGATTAGGCAAAAAAAAAATAAAAAAATAAGTTTTTTATTCCGCATTTTTTTCGTTAAATAAAACACTATTTGTTTCGTAATTTGCAAAATAGTTAACATGTTGTAACAAAAATATCTTATTTTTGTTATATTAAACAAAGAAAAATCAAATAACCCCTCTGCTTTGATTGTCATCCATGCTTTGGGAGTCGTCAACTGCTATCATAATTTGATAGGACCTCTTTGCCTTTTTTGTCCGTCTGAGCCATATTCGGTTCTTTCTGTAGTTGCTTGCTACGTACGGAATTAATTTTCGAATATTTAGTCGCTTTCCAGTTCGATAATCTCCCCTAAATAATTACACGGAATACAATGCTTTTCTTAATCATTTATTATTTATATTGCATTTCGATTTCGCATGTAACAGAAAAATAAATACAGTATTGCATTTCGATTTCGCATGTGACAGAATAATAAAATAATACAGTCAGAGCATAACAATTAACACAGATTATTTTAAACTGAATTTTACGTATTCTACCTTAGCGACGACTAAAATATATAATATAATAATAGTAAATAATAATATAAAATTAATAATATATAAAATAAATAAAAATAATTAAACGTACTCTAATTTAGACATTTTAGTTGGTTCCAGAATAAGCCGAAGGTTTTCGCTCAGTTCATTAGAAAGACTGGCCGTGAGATTTGTAAATTGGTTCCACATATCTTTGCTCTCTGTTAGAGAGTCGGAACTGGCTGAAGGCAAATTTAAAGCGGAGAAAGTACCTGCAGGATTTTTTTCAATATTTTCTAGGTAAACTGTAGCCTAAATTTATTTAATATAATTTACCAAATAAGAACATACATGCTGAAATAAAAGATGTCTTAGAGTTGGACTTAATAAACTGATAATTTTGTATGAATAGTAAAAAGTTGTTGTAAAGTATTCCGGGTTCCAACACGTCTTCCACATCTATTTTTTAACTACCCACAACACTCCAAACTCCTAGAAACGACCGGCAGAAGTAGTTAATTATTAAAATATATCGCGTTTCCAGAAAAAAACCAAGTAATTCAAGATTAGAGTACGATTTTTAACGTTTTTTTAAGAAGCGGTATAATATTTTTTGAATTTCTATAAATAAAACATACACGATCAAAAAAGTCCAAAGTTGTATGGATCGTTGATGAAGGATCTCGTTTTAGTTGCTTTAGTTGCATTTCCCAAAGAGATTTTTGATATTCTTCTTCTTTTTCTTTTTGTTCGGAAGCTGTATTTTCTTTTCCTTCATTGGCTTCATCGATAGATTTTTCTTCTTGGTTCGTCAAAATTTTAGCTTCATCCGTTTTCGATTCCTTAAAACAATATTTTTTAGTCGAAAAAAAAATCTAACTTATACGGTAAATAATTGGATTTTTAATATAAACAGCTTGTGATTAATAAAAATCATTTTAAAGCACGAGCCACAATTTCAGCAACAATAATGTAGTTTTTTTTACCAAATGGGTTAAATATTTTTTTCAAAGTCAATAAATGTTTTGGTCAATAGTTATTCTTAAAACGACAAAATTATTATCAAAATCGACAGCATTATGACAAAATTTGATCTTTAAAAATAGTAAACAGAAAAAAAAACAACAAAAAAAACTAAAGTTCGGTTCATAGTTCGTTTAAAATATTTAAAATACTAAATTTAAATGTTCAAGCGTTAAAAAAAACACATTTTAACTAATTTTAACCTGCGGACAAAATAAAAATTCTTCTTTTACAGCTTCAGTAGGCCGTCCATATGCTAATCATATTTTACCGTTTAGCAAGTCACGCTAGCACTTTGGGGTTCTTTTTAGGTTAACTCTTCAAATTTAACAAAGAATTTCAAAGAAAATGCATTGTATTAAACTTGAGCACAGTTGCTTAAATTACAAGAACAAAAATTAACAGTGACATTGAAGTTAACGATAGATAAAGTCATTACCAATTCTTGCTTTTGATAATCGTCCTTTAGAAAAGGTTGACTACTAGCTTCTTCAATGGTGGCAGCATCGGCTATTTGAGGGCAATCTCGGTTAAGTTCGGGTGCGTGAGTCCAGCGAATACCTTCCTTAACCGCAGGAAGGTCTTGAACTGCGTTGTCTATGGAATCTATTTGGCCCGCTGCCAATCCTTTATTATTATCGCCTAATGTTTTTGGGATATCTTTTAATGATTTAGAAGATTGAGTTTCCTCTGCTTTATTCTGGTCTTTCTTAGAAGTGGCTTGAATTTGACCGGCCCCACGATTAGGTGGGACAGAATTATCAGCATTTGATGAAGTGTTTTCTTGTTCAGCGCTGATTTCTTCAGCAATATCCATATCATTCTCATTTTCTGGTTTTTCTTCTTCCATATTCTAAAATTTTTTTAAAAACACTTTTATTACTATTATTTTACTTTAATGAAAATTTTCGCTTTATTAATTACAGAGATTTTCTCGTTAAATAAGAATTTTTATTAAAAAAAAATGAAATTGTGAACTTGTGCGATTGCTAGTAGTATTTACTATTTCTCCATCAAATTTAGTAAAAACATTTTCGCTGCTGAAGTTTACCACGACAAACAGCTAAGTGGGTAAGAATAGTCTATATTTATTTTCTAAACTTAACAACTAGTTCTTGTAATAATAAAATTGACCAAATTTGTTACCATTAATATCACAAAACAAGAACTATGTAACCATAATAAATAAATAGAAATAAAATAAATAATAACAAGTCACTCTAGTCTACAACTGTTTACCTCGTAATTGTTTCCTTCTTGTTCGCTGGTGTCGTTTTCTGCTCTTCCAGTTCCAGTGCGACTGGCGGACGCAAAAGTGGCTTCAGCCTTGTCCTCAGCGTGAGCCTCTGCTCCCTCCTCAGTTTTCTCCGTTTCATTCTCTTCTTTGTTGTCTTCCATATCTATTTTATCAACGTCCCCCATTTCTTCCTCACCTTAAAAAACAATAACATCAAGATTTCATTGGTTATTGGACACGAAATTAGGTTTTTATGTACGAAAATGATGTCACAGTAATTGAACTTTAAAACGCTACAATTGAATAATAACGCGTGGTAGATAAAAAAAACTAACTGTGGATATTGGTAGAGAGATAAAATATGGCTATCAGATAAAATTATAAACAATACGACTTATCTACCACATTATACCGAAAAAAATCTGGCATTCATTTTTTGAAGCCATTACTGTGTCGTTTTTAACTTTATGTTTATTGTTAGAGCTTTTTTAGCATTAAAGGTGCGGCGTGGAGTTAAACTTTTTGTGTTCGATTTTGATATTTTTTTGTGAAAACCTTACCCCTGCCTCCAATAGCCCATAAATTTTTTTTCAACAAAATATATCTAGTGGGTCAGGAGTTATGACCCTCCAAAAATGGGTTTTTTTGACAATTCTGTACGTGAAAAATTGCAGAATAAGTATGACGATTTAAGTTACAAATTATGTATTCAAAGAAAGCGACTCCTTTTTACTTTAATTTGATACCTTGATCGTTAATATTGGTGCAGTATTTGTCGAGATATTTTGTTTTTCGTACAAAAAACCCTAGATTTTTTGCTAAAAACACGAAGTCAAGGAAAAAAAGGTTGGCCAAACTTCACAAAATCGCTGCCGTCGTTTGGTGTTTTTAACGAAAAAAGTGGGTTTTTTTTAAAGGAAAACGCAATATTTTGACAAAATATTTCACCAATCCTAACGATCAGGGTAAAAAGTAGAAAATAGCCGTTTTTTTGAGTGCATAATTTGTAATGTAAATTGTTATACCCATTGAGTAATCTGTCACGTACAGAAATGTCGAAAACGCCATTTTTGGAGGTCATAAAATCCTGAACCACTGGAGATATTTTGTTCAAAAAATTTTTGTGGGCTATTGGGAGTAGATATATTTTCACAAAAATTATCAAAATCAAAGACAAAAGGTTTAACTCCGCACCGCACCTTTAATGAAAATTTGAGACCATCAAAAACGTACGAAGAATTGCACTATATTTTTTTGCATATTTTGTTTATAGTTCATAATTCTTAAATTTTGATTGGTTCCTATCCGACCAATATGAGACAATTTACATCAATAATATGAGGGCTTAAAACAATTAACAGAATAAAAAAATAACAAAAAAATACATGAAAATTTATGTAAAAGTCATGTTACAACTAAAAAAAAACAACAACAATATATTCGCTTTTCTTGTTATTGTTGCCAAAAAAAATGCTATAGTTTTTAATGGTTAAGAAGCAGCAAAAGCAGTACCTTCACTTTCCCCATTGTCATCTTCTCGGTCCAAATTGCGCATGTCCACGTTTTCCATTTCGTCCACCACCTGTTCCTCTTCTTTTATTTCTTCCGGCATCTGTTGTTCTTGTGCACTAGGATCATCTTCTTCCTTCCCGTCTATTTCCTTTGGATCTTTTTCTTCGTCCATGGCCGTCAGCTCGTTGGTTTTTTCGTTGTTAGCCCCGCGTTTTTCATCATCTATTTCCAAATCCTCCTGTAATATTTTTCTTCTAAATAACTGCTTAAAAACTTCGGAGAAAAAAGGAACGGTTCCAAACTTAATTGAATATTTCAATTAACAAAATTTTTCAAAAGAATACCGTTACAAATCAAATTCTTAAATTTGCTCGAAAACTAATAACCCCTTCCATACTGGACCGATCGGACGAAAATTTGAAATATTAGCATTGCTCTTGAGAGAAAGAGACACCATACTATTTTGAAATACCTAAGTTTTACATTTTTAGTTTTACAGTTTTACAGTTTTACATAAGTTAATTTCCGGCGATATATTTTATTTGATTTGTAATATTGCTGTCTTAATCTATTTTCGTAATTGCCTTTTCCTCCGTTACAACCGTGAAACAATCGTACGACAAAGGTAAAAACTTCGTCTGACGGCGGTGGTATTTTCGTGTGACAAATTACGCACGTAAACCTTACCGCGGTAAACTCTACGCATGACCTAAGTACTACTTCCGTCATACATAATTGTTTGCGCGCGAATAGTGCCCAGTGAGCTAGCAAATTAAAATGGTTAAAGCTGTACGGTAGCAATATGCAAATTTTTGCAACATGAAATATCCTACGTAATACACTGTATCCGTGAGAAAAATCTGCATATTACTACCGTATAGCTTTAACCATTTCAATTTGCTCGCTCACTGGGCACCACTCGTGCAAAAAAATTATGTATGACGGAGATACGGTTTTACAAAGGTTTCACGCTTGTAACCGAGGAAAAGACAATTACGGGAATGGGTTAAAAAAAATTACGATATTATAATGTTGAACTTTATTATTATCACAGCAATTTATTATGAATTTAAGGATAACAAACAGTTAAAGGTGCGGTATACTAAATAATCGCGCATTTTTTTCACTTGGATTTTGGTATCAATCGATGCGTCAGGTTTCACTGAGTAAAAAACTGTATTACAAAAAATTAATTTTCAGCGGATGTCCAGATATTAGCAAGAATATCGCTTGGTTATTCCAGATAATTTTTTTTCTTTTTCAGCAAACACCAACCACGGTGTGTTTTGTTTGCTTACATTTTACTTTGCAAACGCATTTTTTCTCGTAAAAATTCACATGTATTAAAGATGTTTTATATGCAAATTTTGCTATGAAAAGATGCAAAATTTTTAATTACTAATTTCTGTGTCTTTTTAGTTATTATTTTGCAGCTATGACGTTTTATTTTAAATAAACGATTTGATGTATTTTGAGTTCAGTTCAATATTGGCAGGTCTTTTTTAATCTCTCATCGGGCCTTCATATTTACTGTTGATTTTGATTAATTGTTAATTAATTGTTTTGATTAATAGTTGATTTTAATTAATTTTGTTTGTAATACAATTTTTTACTCAGTGAAACCTGACGCATCGATTGATACCAAAAACCAAGGGAAAATACATCATGGTTTACTGCACCTTTAAACCTAGGAAAAACATTTTGATAAAACCAATTATCACTGTTGACATTATACTTTAGTTTGACTTGACCAAATGTACGTGTAGTGGCTATTTTAATGTTATTTGGTTTTGGTAATGATACTTGTTGCTGATTTTCTTCGTTCCATAAATTGGGATCCAGCTGTTCCTCTTCCGGTTCATCTGTTTCTCCAGTTTTCCAGTCCGCCTCCTCCTGTTCATCATCACCATCATCTCCCTCTTCTGAATCGTTTTGCTCTTCTAAAACTTTAACATATTAGCCTCGTTAATATTTACTATCGGTACCGTCGATTTATACAAACGTTAACTATCGATATAGCTATCGTCTAAATAAAAGTTTTTGTTAGTAAAATGTGTCTGCTTAAAAAAATTTTTTGGTCCATATTATTTTTGTACTAATTTTAATGTTCACAGAAGTTGCTTAGGTACTTGTTTTTTTCCATAACAAAATTTTCATTTAAGATGTTTTAATTGCAGAATGATAGTTTAAGAATAGGGGCTTAGATGTTCTGAAAAATTACTTTACTACTTAATCTACAAAGGAAAAAAATAACCAAAAGCGTTGAAAAAAGCACAAAATTTTGAATGCGTTAAATCTAATAGTTTTAAACAATCGTTTAAAAAACTTCAAAATTAAGATTTTTTTTTCGGAAAATGGGATTTCTGTTTTTCCTGAAAGCATTGATTCTGGATTTCTTAGTTTACCATGAAAAACTTCGTATAAAAAATCGCTTAACTACAATTTGCTCTAAAATGTAGATAACTAAAGAATCAACTAATCAGCAATATTAAAATATAATTATTTCACCCTGTTTGGGAATATCCTCCAGAGCGCCTTCAAAATCCTCTTCCATTTCGATAGGTTTATCGATTTGCTCATTGGGCGTTTCGCTTTCGTTTTCCTTGTTGTTTTGATCTTTTAGGTCGTCAATCTGTCCAGTTTCTTCGATTTGGTCAGTCACATCTTTCATCCCTTCACCCTCACCCAGACCTGCTTGTTCGAAGTCCTTGAACTCTCTGGTCTGGCCTTCCCCTTCACCCTCCTGGACATCTGGAATTGCTTCCACAAAACCCTATATTATTTTATATTATTATTTTATGGTAATAGTACCGTCTAAATTGCTTGCAATTTTTTATAAGCATTTCACCCAACAGAAGTTTTTTTGTTTGTAAAGATATCCCAATCTTACCATATAAAATGGAAATTGCTGTTTATATCATCTTGCACAAAATTATCTTTTAGTTATTAATGTTATATTTTTATTAATTAACTTTATCAATTCTCAAAACATCATAGGATGCTGTAAATTTTTAACACGAACACTGTGAAACAGCGAATAAATATAACAAAAAAAAACGTAGAAAAACAATAAAACATTTTCTAAAAACATAAACCGAAATACAAAAATTCTAACCTCGGTAAGCAATTTAATAAATGCTTCAGAAAGTGATAAGTAAATTGTAGAAAAAACATTCATAAATCCTTTTAGTGATTTGTGCAAAAACTGCAACTGAACTTCTAGGACGGACAAAAATCCACTAAGTTGAGGTACAAAATGAGCTGGGCTTGGGGGTAGTCCATCTATTAAATTCACAAATTCCGAAATAGAGCTGTTTATCTAAAAATTCACTTTTGAGTTATTAGAATTTATACAGCTTAACTACCAAAACGATGCGCAGTGGAAAATTTTCTTTTAAGTAAGCATATCTCTTCAATGGTCGATTCAAATTTTATCAGAGTATAACTTTAACGCTTTGCTAAACAATAAAATACATTTTTTATGAATTGATCTTTTTCTTCATATAAATAAACACTTTAAAAAATTTTCCATTGCACATTGTTTTTATAGTAACTATAATGTTAAAAAATAAAATTAAAAAAAACAACCAACCAACCACTTTTTTGTAAATTTTGGTTGGAATCAACAGACCTGTGCACGGTCTGGAAATGTCTCTCCCCCCGCTTTATTGAAGGATTTGCCCCCCCCCGCCGGCATAAAATAAAAAAGTACCCAAAAAATGGCGCCATTTTTACCTATTATGACGCCATAATCGCGAAATTTTTGCAGTGTAATGTTTTTTGCGAAATTAAAAACACTGTATATAACCCTATTTTGGATTGTGTTTGTAGTGGTTATTATTATGCTGAAAGTTATATTGTAATGCATGGGTGTAGCCAGGAGGGTTTAGGGGGTCTAGACCTCCCCTTTTGGGTCGGCATAGGTAAACATTTGGTTATTATTATGCTGAAAGTTATTTGTAATGCATGGGTGTAGCCAGGGAGGTTTAGGGGGTCTAGACCTCCCCTTTTGGGTCGGCATAGGTAAAATTTTGAGGTTAGTAGACACCCTTTGAGGTCGGGAAGGATAAAAATTTGGGGGTCTAGAACGACCATTTTTTATAAATTTTTTTCGCGCTTCGCTCTGCTCAGCTCTTGATTGTTTTTCTTCTTATATCATTACATTTCGATAAGGCGCAAATGTTCAATTTTTATCTTTTTAAACTTTTTTTTTAGATTTGCTTAATTTTGGAATAATTTTTACTGGCAAATATTAGAAGTTATTATATAAGTAAAGTAATCTACTATATAATTCCAAAATGGTGCTACTTTGTTTTGTAATTTAGGTATGACCACGCTGGAACCCTCCTTTAGGTAGTTAGTAAAGGTTAGGAGAAATAATTTTTCTCGCCGTAATTCAATGCACCCATTGTTAGTTGTTAAATAAAAAAATGTTTTGGAAATTAAAAATTTTAAGGTATAAAGTTTTTTGTTAAAATTTTTTCTTTGTTTTATAGACTTTTTTTTTATTGAAATTAATAACAAAATAATGGAGCATTTGGCATAAAGAACTGAATAAACACTCCGCGCGAAGCGCGAAAAATTTTTTTTAGCCTTTTTGAAATGTTTAGTATTTGGACTACCCTGGACCCCCTCCGTTCCGAATTTTTGTTCAGGGTTGAATGAACCCCACATCTTTCCAAAATCCTGGTTACCCTGATGATTATAAATAATATGTATGGACTTGCCTCGTCAATATTACGTCCGGCAACCACAGTCGATAGAGAAGTGACTAAAAGAACTGGTTTTTCATTGGATAACTGCTGTTGACAGTAATTGTAAGTTTTTTGCACCTCAAGAAGTGATAATTTGCAAGCCTTACTGCAAATTTTTTCAATTTCTTCCAAGTCTATTGTCGTTATTTGACGGTCGGCTAATAAATTATATATACTACGAGATGAGAATTTTAAAGCCTCAATATGTGTTAAACAAGCTAAAAGATTGTATTCAAAAAATGTGGGGTTTTCTGATTCGCGCAGTCTTGAAATCTCAAGAGCATCTTTTATCGAGCTCTCATAACTAAAAACTGAATTTAATTTATCAAGAATGTTCTGAATCCAAGTTGAAGAAATATAATCCCACTGATTAAACTTGCAGGAATCTTCAGTTTCAGCCGCAATTAAGCGCAATTTTTGAAACATTTCAATAGCGCTCAATAATATTGGGTCGTTGCTTACTAATTTTGAAATTTTCGGATTTCTGTTATCCAAAACAGGAACGTTCCATTTTTCTAAATCTTCACTGTTTGGCGCAAAACTCCAAACTTCTATAACTCGCTCGATGTGAAACCTGAGACCGCGCAAATTGTCTGAGCATTTTTGACTTTGTTCTTTGGCAGCAATTTGCGATAGAACATATCGTGAATTCTCATAATCTTCCAACATGTGTTTAAAATAGAGAACGCTTTGGGAAAATTGACCTATTTTACCACGCAAGAGTCGTAATTTATTGGCTAAATTAAAAAGAGTGTGGGGTATAATTTCGGCCAAACCATTCATTTCTTGCACCGTTCGGGTTGTAAGCTGCTGATGGGGTTTTTCCGACGCCCTGTGAAATGCAAGGTGGTGATTGGAGCAGAGATGCAGCCACTGGCCTACTTCTTCATCTTCCATTTCACAGTAAAGTAAATCTTCTGTCAATTTTTCCTTGTCGAGGTTTAATCCTAATCTGGGTGAAAATCCAAACTCTTTTAGAATTTTTAAACAGCCAGCAAGCTCCTTCTGCCTTTCTACCAAAATTCTTTTGTGCTGGGTCGTCATTTGCTCTTTACTGCCTTTGTATCCTGCAGGCTTATTTAGTAATTCGTTAAAATAAGAGCAATATTCAATAATTTCAAAAAAAGGTTTAAGCAATTCGGGGTTTTTCAGTGCGCTAGAAGCATTATTCACCAATTTTATCATTTGAAGTTGATAGTATTGCGAACAATGAGGGAATTCCAAATTTTTCGGGTCAGCACTAGAAGCTAATTTAAAAATTGAATTGAAGTCTGCAGAATAAATATACCATTCAGATGGCTTTTCCGGTAATAAAATGCCCAAGTATTGAGTAACAGGTTCCATTAAAGCTTCCTGTAATAAACACTATAAGTGAAAGTTTACTTGATATTTTTATTTTGAAGCTTATAAATTTAACTTAAAATTATTTTTCAAATAATAGACTCACATTTTAAAGGAACACACCATTAAAAAAATAACTACATTACCATGTTTAATTTTTGCTCGGAGTTTTTTAAAATTAAATTTTAAAAACATCTGCAAAAAATTGATGGAAAAAAGAAAAAATTAGAGTTCAGAGTTAGAATAACCCCAGCCTGAGCCTCATCTTGATATGTGAATGACTAAGGGTTGTTGTAAAGGCTGTTTACTGACGCTCAAAGTTTCAGTCTTACGCTACGCATTGACCAAAACGGCAGTTTTGAATAATAGGAAAAAAAGAAACAAACTGGCGAGAAAATATATTAAACAATTTTAAATATAGTCTTTTATAGTTTTCCTATAAAAAATACTGGTTACAACATAGCATACTTCACCGAGAATTTACTTTTAAGGTTTTAATTTATAAATAAAAAGATTAGGGTGTTTTTTTACCTTGTATTCTTTGATAAATCCGTACAATTGTCGATGAGCTTTTTGTACACTCATTTTAACAGACCAATGATTCAGATCTTGAAATTTAACGATTTTTACAAAATCCTTAAACATAAAAAAATTATATCAATTTACTGAATGAACTGAAGTATCAGCTAGAACCGAAAAGACCCGTCACATTTAAATTTGCTTTAGACATTTTTAAATCGGTACATTATACGCACACATAGACGCGGGGAGACAGGTAGGCAGGATTTATGTCCCAAATTCTGATAAAAGAGGTTTAATACCTTCCTCAACTTCGGACCTTACAGTTACCCATGGGCCTAGCCTAACCAGAAGGGGGTCTCTAGAGCCCCACCCCTTTGGGTCTGCAAAGGAAATTGAGGTTAGACCCCCCTTTTGGGTCGGAAGTGATAAAAATTTGGGGGTCTAGAACGGTCATTTTTTAAAAATTTTATCGCTCTTCGCTCCGCTCAGCGCTCGATTAATTGGTCTCCGCTTCCAAATATGTGTTGCTTTGTTTTTCAATCGTGGTATGACCACGCTGGACCCACCCCATTATTAATGTTTTAATTTGTTTTTACTCATAGGTGTTTTTGGGGGGGAGAGGGGTCCACCCCCCCCCCCTAGAGCCAAAATTTTGGATCCCCCCTTAGAAAAAATTTAGGAGGGTCTCCCCTCCACCCCAAAGCTCGAGAGCGGTCCAGCCTGACCCCCCCTAGCGAGGCTGACATCCCTCCCCGCTCATTACTGTCAAGAACACGGTTTTTTAGTTAAAAACAGTGTTTAAATACACTTTTTAGGCCTAAATAGCCGGTTTTAGTTAGATAAAAATCAATATTAGACCTAAAAACACTTAAATTATTGAGTTAAAAAAATTTTGTTAAAAAATGGACCCCCCTGACCCCCCCCCCTCTAAATTTGAAATCTCGCACCCGGGGTGGACTCCCCCTAAAGCGGTAAAGGTTGCCAACATCGTTATTAATGTTGGACGAAGAGTCTCAACCATGGGGGTGAAATTTTTTTTCGCCCCTAGTGGCTTTCCTTAGCGCCTGCCCTTTGCATAATCTGCATAGGGAAAATAAGTTTCAGGTAATGCAACAACAATAACCCCCCCTAAAAATCCAGGAGGGTCCGAACCTCCCCCCCTAAAAAATTTTGGCCTTTCACCCGGGGGTGGACCCCCCCCTTAGCGGACCCGACCAAAAACACCTATGTCTCTACTTCCAAAATTTTGTTACTTTGTTTTGTAATTATGATACGACCATGCTGAATCCCCCCTTAGATTGTTATATAGTAAGATTTAAAAATTTTAAGAGAAGTAATTTTACAAACATTTTATCGCACTTCGCATTGCTCAGCTGTAATTCAATGTACTTATTTTTCAGTTGTTAATGTTTTTAAATCGAAAATTTTAAGGTATCAAATTGTTTGTAAAAAAAATTGTGCTTTGTTTTATGGACTTATTTTTATTGAATAATAAAAAAATAATGAAGTACGTGGCATAAACAAGTGAACAAATTTTTTTAGCCCTTTTATAACGTTTAGGATTTAGACCCCCCTTTCCAAAATTTTGTTCAAGGGTGGACTCCCTCCCCTTTTCGAAATCCAGGTTACGCCCATGCAGTTACCTTCCAATTTTGGAAAGGGAGGAAATGAAAGGGTAACCTTCCAATTTTGGAAATTTAAAGAAAAAATGTCTACAAAATGATATCAAGCACCTAAGCTAACATTTTAAAATCAAAATAAGTATTTTAAGCAATAAAAAAATTTTTTGATCCAAATTTAACGTTTTTAAAAAATTTTTATTTCAGAATTAAAAAAACGACATGGATCAAATTCACTCCAGAAAAAAATTAATCGGTAAAATGCGTTCCTCAGATTTTACTCCTTCCAAATCCGGGTTTAACCACTTCAGACTTCGGACCAATTCGCTCATCGATGCTTATGCGCTGTGTTAAAATATCCCATATCCTCAAACAAAAATTTCGGACTTTGTGGTAAAAAACAAAGGTAGAACAACTCCATAAAGAGTTCCATTTCGATGATTACCTTCAACAATTTCATGAAAATAAACTTAATTTTTATCCTATTTTACTAAGCCACGCATAATTTTTAAGGTACATGGATATTAAAAGAGGCAGTCAAATGCAATACAAAATATTTTCAGTTTCCTTACAATATTTTTATATTTGAATTTGATTTAAATAGTATACTGCTGATTCAAAACATGAGTTAATAAAAAACAAAACAATAACAATAAAACTATATTAATATTTTTGAAATAACATTGGTGCATAGTTTTTAATGCCGACATTTTTTAATAACAGCAAAAATTTGTACCTTTAATTCTTTTTCAATTTTTAGTCTTGTTTGAAGCAGTTTTTGAGATATGATATTTTGAAATAGTGAGTAGAATTTTCGCAAACGATTTAATTTTTTGGCAGCCATAATATTATCAGAATGTTCAGAGGTTTCAGAACTAATTTTGTTGATTAATCTTTCACAAAGGTGTAATATATTTAGACGGGGAACAAAATCTCCAACTGAAGAAGTTCGAATCCATTCAACAGCCATTCCCGACATTAACGATGGATCAATGGACTAAAATGTTAAAATTTTAAAATTATTTTGAAAATACAAAAACACCAGAAACACCACAAGATACTTGACAAAATAAATCTTATAAAAAACAGCTTATCTATTTATATTAAGCAAAAAATGCTTGTAAGCACTGTTTTATAATAAAAACTCAATTTTACTATCATAGAAATTTTTTTGTATGTAATGAATTTCATGAAGGTTCTAAAATCCGAGGTATTTTTTTTTAAAAACATAAATCTTCCGTATTAAATTGAAGCTAAAAGTTTTTGTAAAATAAAACAATGTATACCTTATCTAAAGTTTTTACAGTAATATCAATGAGTGACATTCCTTTGATCAGACAGCAGTTGAGAGTTTCTTTATCCACGTCGTCTAAAATGGCTTCCCAGCTTTGGACTTCCAATTTTCTCCAATTCAAGAGCAAACGACGTAAAGGTATTAAAACTTCTTCTAAGCTTACATGTTTTGAAGCTACAAGTTCCCAAGTTTGACATGTTTCTATAATAAGATTAAGATTAATCCTTCATTACTCGTTTCATAAAAGTGTTTTCGCTGTTTCGAAAATTGTAAAAATCCCATATTGTTGTTGAAATACCTACAGTTTCGTAAAATTAAAATTTAAAAAACTTTAAAATGAAAAATACTCGATGTTAAACACGAGCGCTGGTGTTGTTAACGAAATTTTAAAATCGTGGTAAAATTTCACAAGGGTGTAATTTTGCTATTTTTATTCTACAGCTTGTTTTTGTCAAATTTTTGTTGGTTTAACTTAACACTAGTTTTAAAAATCGAAATGGTTTTTTACGATAGTTTTGACGGTTTAAAAAAAGCTAAAGTTTGAGAATCGTTGTTGAATTTAACAACTGCCTTGTATTAAAAAAAAGTTTTCGCGCCTCCTGGCTTGTCTTAGCGCCTGCCCTTTGCATAATCTGCATAGGGAAGATAAGTTTCAGGTTATTCAACAACAACAACAAAAGAAAAGTCTAAAACAAGAGGAAAAAATTCTAAAAATAATTTAAACAAATTTTAATTAAATATTCTTTCATTTGCGATTATTTTTTTAAAAAAACTTTTGTTGCTTCATCCAGGGGCGTAGCCAGGATTTCGGAAAGGGGGGTTGTACTCCATACAAATTTTTCAAAAGGGGGGGTTGTAAATTTTCAAAATACTGTAAAAAAGACATTAAAAAAGGGTAAAATTTTTTTGCGCTTCGCGCTAAGTGATCCTTTTTTGTTGTTATTTGCATTGTTTTTTTAAGTTAAACTTGAAAAATTTCCGGTTTAAAAAGGTATAACATTAAAAATCGTGCGATAGCACAAAAAAATTTCTAAAATTGTCTTTGAAATTCAATAAAAACATCACTTAAATGTTGTAAAAAGGTATATAAATGTCGAGCGCTGAGCGGAGCGAAGCGCGAGGAAATTTTTTAAAATTGTTCTCTTTGGACCCCCAAATTTTTACCTCCGCCAACCCAAAAGGGGGGGGGGTTGCCACCCCTACAACCCCCCCCTGGCTACGCCCTTGGCTTCATCCCCTAAATTTAGTCAGAGAATATTTATTATTATTTACGCTTATTTTTTTTGTTATTTTTTATAAATAACTTACCTTTACCGAAGTAAACATAAAAACAGTGCATAGGTACCTAAAAATTCTTCCAGCTTCTTTGCTATTTGCATAAGTGGTGTGCCAGACTGGATTTTGTTAAATGCGTCAACAGCGTTTTGGATGTCAACCAAAGATGTCACTTCTGGCCAACTCTCGCTTAATCGATGGGCAGATTTCTTAACTTCCACCAACAACTGTTTGCACAACAGTAATTCGTTCAAAAAACTGTCTTTGTATACGTTTCTTACTTCTTCAATCGACTGGGACTTAGATAAACCTAAAAATTATAATATTTTTTGTAAAAAAACATTATACGGATAATAAAAAACAAAACTAATTCAAGTTTTAGATAAAAACCCCAAAGAAATTCTCATAGCCAATTAAATTCATAATAGAAGTAATGTGGATGGAGCGTGTGTACGATGTGTGTGCGTCAGCGCAGACCTGTGCACTGACCCCTCCCCGGGGTTTTATTGGGGGGGGGGAATTCCAAAATGGGGGGCACAGGGGGCAATAAAACAATGGGGACAAGCAGGGGAAAAAGAAAAAAAAAAACAAAAAAGGAGAAAAAAAAGAGACAAAAAGAAGGGAAAAGGGAAAAAAGGACAAAAAAAGCGAAAATAAGGTAAAAATAGGTCTCAGCATGTTCACATTTAATTTTTAAGCGATTTTCTCAGCGTGATTTTTGAGGACAAAAAGTGTGAAAAAACGTAAAAAAGGAAAGCGCCAGTGCAGCTTAATGTTTTCCTTCGAATCACCATCCGCTAGTTCTACCGGCTCTTATACACTAAGCAGCGAGACGCGCTATTCACTCCACGTTCAAGCAGCAATAACAATTGTTAAGGGTAAACTTCTCTAGAAAATAACTACTTTCCGCAAAAATAGCCAAAAACATTATGTTCTGGGGTTTTAATTGTGGAAATTTCATGTTAGATTTTAAATTAAAAAAGCATCTTAAAAAATTACTTATCATAATTTTTAAATAAAACACCAATTACATTTTTCCATTTGACGCAGGAAGCACAGGTTACTCATAAGTGATGTCATCGTTTCTGTTCCAAAGAATTCCTGTCCCTCTGCAGCCATTTTCCAAAGGTACAATTCGTTTAAACATACAGTGAGTTGTTCTTCGTTTTCCGTCGTACTTGTCTCATTTGCAACTAATCTGTCCAAGAGAGTCGACAGAACTAAATAAATCGAAGTTTCCTTGGCACATTCTACATTTTCTCTTCTTGGTTCTCGGTAGTCTTTGTGATCAGTTTCCGTCTCGAAATCATCGGTATCTGCGGAAAAATCTGGAAACCAACGTTCTCGATCCAATTGCTGCGGATCTGTGTCAGAACTGGTGGAATCCATTTTTATACGCTTAGATGGTCGATATTCGTATATAAGAGCATCAGGATCTTCATCGTTAATTTTGCTGTTAAGGTCATGCCAAAGTTTCAAGAGCCATTTTAAAATGTCAAAAAGGAAAGCACTGCTATCAAAACCTCCTTTTAAACCGGCAATTATTAGTCTAAAATTACGAATTAATTAATCAGATTAGAATGTTGCTTTAAAAAACAAACAAAACACTTTAGAATCTTTATCATGTTTCTTTTTGTTACATTTTTAGACGTTGTATTTTAATACAAATAAATAAAACCTTCTGAAGGAAAAAAAAACTACCATAGTATACTTTTTTGTTTCAAAATGTTTATAATAAAGATGTCTTCAATTAATTTTCGAAGGTATATCAAAAAATAAATTTAAGTCTCCTTAAAATCGAGTAGTAGCTGAATTTTTATTTCCGGTGATTTTATTTTAGTAATTTCAATTAATAACGCTGTACGAAATTTATTGTATTAACCCTTTGGGATGGTTTTCACTACAAATCTGCAAAAAGGTATTCCGCGCCATCGCCACTCAGTGTTAAATTTGCCACCGACGTCGACGGGACGCGGAATTTAACACTGAACAGGACCGACCCGTAATGCATTCTGCGGATTTGGAGCGACTTTTTGAACGAAAACATCACAAACGGTTAACTTTTAGATTTTCTAGAAGCTATTTTTAACCTGTTCAATAATTTTACTGGAATGTTCATTTCACTAGATATGATTTGTTGTATAGCAATTTCAACTGCTTCATTTTGTCCTGTCCAAGCAATAGAACGCAAATTTTGCCACCAATCCTGAAAAACTTATTTTAATTTCATTTATAAACCCTTAGCCTTAACAATGATTGAATAAAATTTTAAATTAAAATTTAAAACAAAATTTTCGAGGAGAAAACGCAACTTAAACGTAAAAGGGGTCCGCAAAACTACGTTGAGTTTTACATAATATGTTATGCCTTTGTGCTTTTGTTTCGAGCCTTTGAAATTTTGCTTCGCCAAAACTGAGACAAAAAACACTTACATTTGTATTTTCGAGGCAGTAAAAAACAGAAAACATTAGTTTTGAAAACAATTAACTCTAATTTTATTTAGTATTAATGTTCTAATCAAGATATTTTTAAAAGTATTTTTTTTTGTTTTGACTTAAAAAATAGTACTTTATGTAAAATATGAATGAATGCGATTGATTGTTATAAGGGAGCTTTTAAAAAATTGAACGAAACTAAAATTTAAAAAGTGACTATGAGTGAGAAAATTCAAAAAATAACTTTGCAGAAACGTTGGTTTTTATTTCAAAATAGTTTATTTTATTTTGATCAATAATAAATCTTACCTCATCAAACAAAGATGATGAATTATTTATGCAACGAAGTCTTCTGATTTTGACGGCCAACAGAGCAAATGCTGCTTGGATTAAGTACACTGGAAGCAGGTAAGTTAAAACCATATCAGGAGCGCCCATAAAATTTTCCATCACATTTTTTAAAAACCTAAACAGCTTTTTTATTGATACAAAAATAATATACATTGAAAGCTTATATTTTACCTTTTTTTGAAAAAAAATTAATACAAAATTAATACAAATTGAAAACTTACATTACTTGTTAATGGAAAACAGTAAATTATACAAAAAAATAAAATACATTATTTTAAAATGAATTCTTAAGCATTTCTTAAGCAAATTGATTTACCTGCTAGAAGTTTTAAGCCAGCCTTGTACTTTTATTAGACATTTTCCATATACTCCTTCATGAAAACGATCAGGAAATTGCATTTCGTTTACAATATTTCTGGTTAATAGTGTAAAGCTTTCCAGTTCAACAGCTAATGCGTTTCCCTAAGGAAAAATCTTAGAATAATAATTAAATCATTATAACAAAATTCAACTATAAATCAAAGAAACTGTAAATTTCTGTTGATTGAGCGTAGTCTTTTTTTACGACGCTACAATAACCGTGCGCGAATTGCAATAACATAATAATGTTAGTTAAAATAAATAAAGAGACAGTACACAAAGAGCCCTAGTTTAAAGGGATATAAGGGACTTTTTAATGTTCTACTTCCTGTGTCTTTAGTAGTAAAAAAACTAAAAAAATTACCCTCAAAATTCTCAAGAGCCCCAGACAATATTCCAGCTTGTTATCTTAAAAAAACCGCGGAAACTATTGGATGTCCATTAGCGCGTATTTTTGAAATATCAATGCAATTCAGTAAACTGCCCGATATATGGAAAGATGCTTTTATATGCCCAATTTTTAAAAAAGGCCTATCGTCTTGTAAAAATAACTATCGAGGAATATCACTTACGTGTATTAGCGGAAAAATCATGGAAGGCATAATTAACGACGATATTTAAAACTTTTTGCGCAAAAATAACTTAATTACTAAAAATCAATATGGATTTTTAGCTGGTAGGTCGGTAGGAATCCAACTGCTTACAACTCTTTTTGACTGGTTATCTGCGTTAGATGCTAAAAAATCAGTGGACGTTATGTACATTGATTTTGCTAAGGCATTTGACTCAGTTAGCCATCCTAAACTTTTAAAAAAATTAAAAGCCTATGGAATAAACTATGAGTTATTTAATTGGGTCTCTGACTTTTTAGCAAACAGACGTCAAAAGGTTATTATAAATGATGATAATTTGGAGAGTAGTGCTTATTCAGATTTTTCTTTAGTCACAAGTGGTGTTCCTCAAGGCAGCGTTTTGGGTCCCGTTTTGTTTTTAATTTACATTAATGATCTTCCTAATTGTTTGGGTCCAGAGTTATCCGTAAAATTATTTGCGGATGATGCTAAATTTTATATTACTTATGAAGATCCTAATAAAAGACTTGATTTTCAAAACTGTTTGGATAGTTTTTGTAAATGGGCCTCAGATTGGCAATTAAATATTGCCCTCGAAAAATGTGGAGTTTTGTTTTTCGGTCCGAAATCGTTAGATTTTAGCTATAAACTAAACAATTGCTTTATAAAATCGGAAAAAGAAATCAGAGATTTAGGCATTAAAATTTCGGAAAACTTAAACTTCTCCACTTATTGTTCGGAAATCTCGGCAAAAGCTCTTAATAGGATTAGCTTTTTGTTTCGGGCTTTCAGTACTAAAGACATGACGGTTTTATTGCGTGCGTTTAAAACGTATATTCGGCCATTGGTCGAATTCGAATCATATATTTGGTCACCTTATTATAAAAAAGACATTAAAAATATCGAAAGAGTCCAAAAAACATTTACTAAAAGACTTTATCATAGATGTTCCTTTCCATCTGTTAACTATAAAACAAGAATTGCCGAACTGGGTCTTGAAAAACTTGAAACGCGAAGGTTAAAAACCGATTTAATTCTATGTTTTAAACTGCTAAATGGACTTTTAGATGTTGATTTTAATTATTTTTTCGAAATAAATGAAGATACGCGTACAAGGGGAAATGGATTAAAACTTAAGCCAAAAAAATATCGTTTGGATATAAATAAATATTTTTTCAGTCACCGCGTGATTAACGCGTGGAACTCTCTTCCACGTGAAATTGTGCAATCAAAAAGCTTATTTATTTTCAAAAACAGAATAAAAAACACAATTTTAACCCCTTCTGATTGTTCATATGTATGCCATGTTTTTCTCTGTTAGTTTTTTTTTCTAAGGTTCTTATATTAACCATATGATACATAAATATTTAGTTAAATGAATTTTTTTGTTGTTTCTTAAACTTGTAAATGTTTTTTTTATAATATTCCCCCTCTTTCCTCCTCTCCTCTCACTCCCTCTTCTAATCCTTTTAACTTACTTATAGTTTTTTATTATTGATTTTCGTAGTCTCTACTACGGTAAAATAATTCAAAGCAAACAAAAACTAGGTACCACGTCTTGCGATTTTTACTCAATATATTTCATGCAAGAATCAACTTTCATATCACTCTCATAAACGTTAAGAGCTCAACTGCCTTAACCAGCTTTGTAACGGTACGTATAGTCTCGTTTTTATTAGATTTTCGTAAGTCCTCTACCACAGACACAAAAGCGTGGATTATCACAAATACGTCCCTATATTTTTATTAGTTTTTGAGTGCTTTGCAGCCTTCCTTGCAAGAAATACAATATATTTATATATAATGATTATTTTTTGTTGTAAATTTCTTGTTGTAAATTTCGTGCAATTGAATTTTTGTAGCTTTATTTATGTGCAAGTTCATTTTTGTAGCTTTATTTATAGAAGTTCTGAATCATATTTTGTAACTTTGATATTATTGATAATAGTATTTTTTTATTTTATATTGTACGTGATTGTATAAGTTGATATTATTTATAATAGTATTTTTTATTTTATATTGTATTTTTTATGACTTGTTTACAATAAAATCTTCTAATCTAATCTAAATAAAACATTACATAGCATACTGCGATGCAGAATGAACATTCGTACACCAAAAACTTGGTTCTCCAAGACTATTTTACTAAATCGCTTTGTGCAAAAAATTAGAGATAGTATGATGATTATATCTAGTTGCTTGTTCTTTAAAAAAATTGGCTTTTGATTGATTTAAATTCTTTACAAATATGATTGTGAGTTGATTAGAACGGTTTATTGTACAACTGAACATAGGGTAGTGCATTTGAATTTTGGCACTTTTTCGTTTTTCCAATGTAACTTTTTACTCATGGCCCTGTTTGATAGCTCATTTTGAAGCTTTCACAATACTGCGTTGCGTCACAAAATTTTCACCTGTACGAAAGTAGTTTTTTAAATTTTGAAAATGAGCAATACGTAACTGAACGAAGTAGTACATACATACGATTGCTCATTTTAAATTTAAAAAACTACTTTCGTACAGTGAAACTTTTGTGACGCAACGCAGTATTGTGAAAGCTTCAAAATGAGCTATCAAACCTGAAATTCGGGCCATAGAGTAAAAAGTTACATTGGAAAAACAAAAAAGTGCCAAAATTAAATGCACTACCCTATGTTCAGTTGTACAATAAACCGTTCTAATCAACTCACACATGAAAGAATTTAAATAATCGAATTTAATCATCATTTTCTGCTATTTTTTTGCACAAAGCAATTTAGTAAAATAGTCTTAGAAAAACCGAGTTTTTTGGTGTACGAAATATCGCTGTGCGAGAAAAGTTTTATTAGATTAGATTAGAAGATTTTATTGTAAATATAAAAAATACAATATAAAATAAAAAATACTATTATAAATAATATCAAAGTTACAAAATATGATTCAGAACTTTTATAAATAAAGCTACAAAAATTCAATTGCACGAAATTTACAACAAAGAAATAATAATTATGTATAAATATATTGTATTATTGCAAAGGCTGCAAAGCACTCAAAAACTAATAAAATATCGGGACGTATTTGTGATAATCCAACGCTTTTGTGTCTGTAGTAAGAGGACTTACGAAAATCAATAATAAAAAACAAGACTATAACAGTACACGTTACAAAAACAGCTGGTTAAAAGGCAGAGTTAAGAGAGCGTCAATTTGTATGAAAACGGTTGATTCTTACATAAAAGATCCGCACGAACAGAGAGAAAAAACAGCAAGACGGGAACCAAGGGCGAATATTGAAGAGAGAAATGAAAAGTCAAAAATCAGAAAAAAATACATAAACAAAAAAATAGCAACATGGTAACATAAAAAAAAAAAAAACCAAAAAAAACATTTACAAGTTTAAGAAACAACAAAAAATCCAATAAACTAAATATTTATGTATCATATGGTTAATATAAGAACCTTAGAAAAAAAACTAACAGAGAAAAACATGACATACATATAAACAATCAGAAGGGGTTAAAATTGTGTTTTTTATTCTGTTTTTGAAAATAAATAAACTTTTTGATTGCACAATTTCACGTGGAAGAGAGTTCCACGCGTTAATCACGCGGTGACTGAAAAAATATTTATTTATATCCAAACGATATTTTTTTGGCTTAAGTTTTAATCCATTTCCCCTTGTACGCGTATCTTCATTTATTTCAAAAAAATAATTAAAATCAACATCTAAATTTTTCAAGACCCAGTTCGGCAATTCTTGTTTTATAGTTAACAGATGGAAAGGAACATCTATGATAAAGTCTTTTAGTAAATGTTTTTTGGATTCTTTCGATATTTTTAATGTCTTTTTTATAAAAAGGTGACCAAATATATGATTCGAATTCGACCAATGGCCGAATATACGTTTTAAACGCACGCAATAAAACCGTCATGTCTTTAGTACTGAAAGCCTGAAACAAAAAGCTAATCCTATTAAGAGCTTTTGCCGAGATTTCCGAACAATAAGTGGAGAAGTTTAAGTTTTCCGAACTTTAATGCCCAAATCTCTGATTTCTTTTTCCGATTTTATAAAGCAATTGTTTACTTTATAGCTAAAATCTAACGATTTCGGACCGAAAGACAAAACCCCACATTTTTCGAGGGCAATATTTAATTGCCAATCTGAGGCCCATTTACAAAAACTATCCAAAGAGTTTTGAAAATCAAGTCTTTTATTAGGATCTCCATAAGTAATATAAAATTTAGCATCATCCGCAAATAATTTTACGGATGACTCTGGACCCAAACAATTAGGAAGATCATTAATGTAAATTAAAAACAAAACGGGACCCAAAACGCTGCCTTGAGGAACACCACTTGTGACTAAAGAAAAATCTGAATAAGCACTACTCTCCAAATTATCATCATTTATAATAACCTTTTGACGTCTGTTTGCTAAAAAGTCAGAGACCCAATTAAATAACTCAAAGTTTATTCCATAGGCTTTTAATTTTTTTAAAAGTTTATGATGGCTAACTGAGTCAAATGCCTTAGCAAAATCAATGTACATAACGTCCACTGATTTTTTAGCATCTAACGGAGATAACCAGTCAAAAAGAGTTGTAAGCAGTTGGATTCCTACCGACCTACCAGCTAAAAATCCATATTGATCTTTAGTAATTAAGTTATTTTTGCGCAAAAAGTTTAAAATATCGTCGTTGATTATGCCTTCCATGATTTTTCCGCTAATACACGCACGTGATATTCCTCGATAGTTATCTTTACAAGACGATAGGCCTTTTTTAAAAATTGGGCATATAAAAGCATCTTTCCATATATCGGGCAGTTTACCGAATTGCATTGATATTTCAAAAATACGCGCTAATGGACATCCAATAGTTTCCGCAGTTTTTTTAAGATAATAAGCTGGAATATTATCTGGGGCTTTTGAAAATTTTGAGGGTAATTTTTTTAGTTTTTTTACTACTAAAGACACAGGAAATAGAACATTAAAAAGTCCCTTATTCTCAGAAACACGTGATAAAAATTCAGGCATATCTCCATTATCAGTTGTAAAGACACTTTTAAAAAAATCATTAAAAATATTACATTTTTCAATAGCGTCGGAAGTTAAAGTGCCCGTCGGCTCTTTTTATCGGACCAATTTTTGAGCTACTTGTTTTTAATTTTTTACTGGCATGCTTGTAAAAGCGCCCAATATCACCACTATTAATAATTTGTTCTTCTCTTAGTCTGTGATAGTTCTTAAGAGCTTGTTTATAACGTTTAGCACAATTTTTGTATTCTTTTTTAGCTACTTTTGATAATTTGAATAGACGTAACTTTTCTTTTGAAAGTGAAACAATATTTTTTGGGTAGCGGATTTTTTTGCTAAATATTATCTTTTTTGGCACAAATTTTTCGATGCATGCTAAGTTAATATCAACGAATTTTTGGTATAATTCATTTATGTTTGATGAAGACTGAAAAATAGGTGCCCAGTTTATAGAACGAAGAAATTCATTAATTTTTAAGAAATCAGCAGCTCGATAGTCATAAATAATTTGCTTTTGTTTAACTCGAGAATTTACAATAAAATTTATAAAAAAATAGATAGAAAAATGATCGCAGGAATAGGAAAGTGGTTCCCCAACCTTAATATCAGAAATAATGTCGGTTTTATATGAAAACAAAAGATCAAGAATGTTTCCATTTTCATGAGTAGGAAAATTTATAAACTGAACTAATCCACACTCATTTATAAGGTTTAAAAAATATTTGTGTAAGTAGTCATTATTTAAAACTTTAGGTATGCTCCAATCTATTGCAGGAAAATTATAGTCGCCTACAAAAATGCATGGGTGAATTTCAGAGCTTAGTTTAAGATTCAATTCTGATAAAAGAGCAAGTCTATTAATTTCTGATTCACGAGATATAAAGCATGGCGAACGATATTGGCAAACTATTCTTAAAGTGTTAAAAGTACCAAAAATGTCGACAGCTACACTCTCAAGATTTATAAATTTAATGTCCATGCTAACAGCGCATACTTTAAGGTTTGATTTAGTGACTATCACTACACCTCCACCCTGTTTAATTTTACGGTCACAACGAAACACATTATAAGGATTGTTAAAAGAAAGCAAATTATTTAAACATGATTCATCAAGCCAGCTTTCGGCTATACAAATTACATCTATATTATGATTAGATAACAATGCGTTATATTCATTAAACTTATTTTTTAAACTTCTTGCATTAAAAAATAAAAACTGTAAGCCTTTGCAAATATTATCCTAACATTTATTTTTTGAACTGCTGCGAGTTTCACGTCTATTGGAATTTTGAAGAGGAACTGACGGAGAAGATTGTTTTATTACAGTTTCGCCTCTGTCTTTTGGCACCACTCGCCATTTATCCGTGTAAAATCTTCTCGCAAAACGAAATATTTATCTTTTCCAAGTCTGTCTCTTTCATTGTACAAAAACGAAATTTTCTTTCTCTCATTATACGTGTAACTGGGCCTGCAGAAAATACCAGAAAATTGCGGATGGCTTCTTAACACCTTGCTACGATTCAAGACGTTGTTTCGGTCAGCTGAGCGATCGAATCGAAGTTTCAGCAACCGATTAGGGTACCTCTGAGAAATCTTCCCCATGCGGAAAATTTCCGCTGGCTTTGGGGGAGACGGTCCCGTAATCGCAAAGAGAATACTGTAGAGCAGGCGCCAAAGGGCCTCCGAATTCGGTGTCTCGGGTACTCCTTTGAAGACTAGGAACTTCTCGTTATTTTTCCGCTCATTCTCTTCGGCTATCAGGGGGCGAAGAACAGATTCGAGATCCGATTTGTTAACAGCTGGTGCTTTTTTCTTTCGTCGATTTCGACGCTTTTTGGCGGTAGTAAACGGTTCTTCGCTGTCAGTGACGTCGCAATCCCCTGCAGTGGAGACGTCGCTGAGAGTTTCAAAGTCGTCTGAGGACACTGAAAAGCGCTCGAGTTCGGCTACTCAGGTTTTCAACGAACTAAATTCCCGTGGCAAAGATTTTAGTTCTTTAGAACAAACCGAACAGGCCAACACAACGCTGGGACTTAGTTTTGAATAAGCTTGCAGTGATAATCCAGTACACGGGATATGAAAAACTGTACTGCAGAATTTGCAAGAATCTAAATGTTTGTCGCCATCCTGAACTGGTAGGCTGCAAATTCCGCAGTTTGCCATTTTTTTTTACTGAATGGCGTAGTTGATGAATTTACGCATGCAAACCAAAATGCGTTGTATGTAGGATGAGTGTAGCAAAAATAACACACTGGAGAATAAATAGCAAAAAATTCTTTAAGATAACAGTTTATAGTTGAATTTGTGCAGTTGACATATTATATACGTTAGAAAAAAATGCACAAAATGTTCCCGATAAATTTGGAAGCCATTCGCAGTATTTTTTTGAAAATAAAAACAGAAATTACGTTAAAAAAGTATATTTTTTATATTCCTATACGGAGCATTGGGCAGACACGACCATTCAACAAGCGTGTGGATAAAGAAAAAGCTATTGAGTGCACAGAAAATAGCTTGCGCGTGAAAAGTCACAAGTGCAACATTTCTTGTAAAATTTAGGTAAAAAATTCCCTGTCTAGCCGAAAATCCTCTTGCAAAATACGTCTTGTGATTATGGAGGCAAATAAAACCTAGTTGACCTCTGATGATTTGCAGTATTGAATCGACTATTTAACATTAAAATCATTTAAAACTTTCAGTAAAAACGGTTTTATTTTTAAGATTAAATACCATATTTTAACAATTATTTATCAAATTACACAATTTGGAACAAAAATACAATTTTTTAAAGCGTGAAAGTTGACTTATTTATGTATATTTTTTGAAAAGCAGGAATTAAAAAAAATATGCGTTCCAATTCGTTTATTTAAAATTTTATAACCGCACAATTTTAATTGATACGTTTACGTCTCTTATACAAACTTACCAGAGGTCAGCCATATATAATTTAACCATAGATATCTACTGTCAAACTCTCATCTTGTAAATAAAATCTACAAACGGCTTTTAATACTCAAGATATCTTTAAATTTTTAGAATAAGAATTCCTGATTAAAATAAGGAATCTTAATAAAATAAAGAGGCTTTAGAAAATCTTAATATAGCATAATAAACAATAAATATCCTAATATTAAAACAATTAAATTAGCTCTGTAGATAAAATCTTGTATAATATTTCACTGTCAAAAATGTTTAGAAGCGCTTTAAAATTTGCATTCTTAGGGGTCCTTACACCGGTTTGCCCCGGCTCATTTGACAGCTAAATTGCCGGGGCCGGGGCCGGGGTAGAGAGAATTGCGTTTGCCGGGGCAGGGGCCGGGGCCGGGGTGGAAAAAAAGTGCCGGGGCAAGCCGGGGCCAGGGCCGGGGCCCCGGTCGATCCCTAGTTATATCTCCATAACAGAAGGTATAGAATATGTACAAGACATATATCAGAGCATAGCTCAAACACTTGGCTATCTTTTGAAAAGGTTAAAAAAATTGTTTTTCTATGATGTCATAACTATGACCGATGCGGTGAAAAAAATGTGGCTTCCAAAAAAACAAAACCTCTTTTATTAGTACGAGATAAGAAATGCCGCTTGGTATGCTGTTAAAACATACTATTTCGAGTTTTTTTCTAAAAATTTGAGCGGAATTAGCTCGCTCAAATTTTTTTTTATGATGCGTTAAATGCGTGCGTTTTTCGCGATTTTTTGCTAAATTAATACACTGCAAAAATAGCTTTTGTTTTGCTTCCTGTTCGACGTGTGTACGATTTTGATCATATTTTTATATAATAAATGTCCGCCGTTTTTTATCTCTTACTTTTGACCTAAAATTTTTTGGAGATATAACTAGGGATAACGGGGCCCCGGCCCTGGCCCCGGCTTGCCCCGGCACTTTTTTTCCACGGCCCGGCCGGCCCTTCCCGGCAAACGCAATTCTCTCTACCCGGCCCCGGCCCCGGCAATTTAGCTGTCAAATGAGCCCGGGGCCGCCGAACCCGTGTAAGGACCCCTCAAATCCGAATTTTAAAGCTTTTCTAAACATTTTTGACAGTGAAATATTATACAAGATTTTATCTACAGAGCTAATTTAATTGTTTTAATATTAGGATATTTATTGTTTATTATGCTATATTAAGATTTTCTAAAGTTACTCCTTATTTCTAAGATTCCTTATTTTAATCAGAATTCTTATTCTAAAAATTTAAAGATATCTTGAGTATTAAAAGCCGTTTGTAATTATTACAAGATGAGAGTTGACGATAGATATCTATGGTTAAATTATATATGGCTGACCTCTGGTAAGTTTGTATAAGAGAACATAAAGGGATCAATTAAAATTGTGCGGTTATAAAATTTAGAATAAACGAATTGGAAGTAATATTTTTTTCATTCCTGCTTTTCAAAAAAATATACATAAATAAGTCAACTTTCACGCTTTAAAAAATTGTATTTTTTGTTCCAATTGTGTAATTTAAAGTGAATAATTGTTAAAATATGGTATTTAATCTTAGATATAAAATCGTTTTTACTGAAAGTTTTAAATGATTTTAATGTTAAATAGTCGACTCAATACTGCGAGATGAGTCAGAGGTCCAATTCCGTTTTTCTTGCCTCCGTAATAGACGTATTTTGCAAGGATTTTTCGGCTGAGCACGGGAATTTTACCTAAATTTTACAAGAAATTTTGCACTGTGACTTTTCACGCGCAAGCTCTTTCTTTTGTGCTCAATAGTTTATTATCCACACACTTGTTGAATGGTCGTGT
>JASAMX010028779.1:0-14680 GCA_030248175.1 Microlaimidae sp. YZB2_3
CCACACCTACTACACCGACGGACATAAGCAACCTAAGCAAAACCTAAAAATCAAACAAAACATTAAATTTAGCTTGATTTTAAGGTTTTGCTTAGGTTGCTTAGGGAAATTTTTAGTTACAAGCTTAGGTTAGCTTAGCTTATGTCCGTCGGTGTAGTAGGTGTAGTAGGTGTGGTAGGTGTCTTTTAGTGCTTGCCGACAATATCTTTTAGCGTTCCAGAAGCATTTTCTAATACCAAAATTTTGCAAAGGGTTACATTTTAGATCTTTCTGATGACGAGAACTGTGGTTTGTCGAAATGATTAAATAAATACAATCAGAGCATTTTTCTTATCTTGTATTTACATTTTAAAGCTTAGCAGTTATTTTTCGGCTTTACATACGGTTTACATGGCGTGTGAGACGTGATAAAAATTACAAAAGGTTGGTTAATAAGAACAAATTTTAGTTATTATATATCTTTTAACATAATTTCATAATGTAAACTAAATTACACGCTAATTAAAAAAAAATTTTTTTTTTACAGAAGAAGCGGGCCGGCGATGGATATTCCATATGACCGCCTAATACTTTATTTCAGCCAGCACTGTTGTTGATGTAGAATTTTAGTCTACATAAATTAATTAAAAAGGATATAAGAAAATTACAGACAAAGAGGGGCAGATTGATTTAATTTGGGATTCCTCTTTACAAAAAAAACTGAAGATTTTTATAGTACAGTACTTAAGTCTTCTTTTCAAAAATGACTGAGATTAGAAGAAATTTTTAGGTTAGCATATCTCGCTAAATGTACGGTTGATTTAGACAATAATTATATGAATGTTTCGCTGACATTAAATTCCAAATAAATCAACCGTACCGTTAGTGAGATATGCTTACTTGAAACTTTTTTAGCCTCAATTTATTTATAAACAGACTATAATATAGTACCAAATGGAGCTCAATTTAGGGGCGAAGTGAGTGTACCCTGTATTTAAAATTTAAGAAGGAACCCTTAATACTAAATACTTAATAATACCCTTAATTCAGGATGCAGTCGAAAATTGATACTAGAAGAACTTTTAACTTTTAATATATGATATAAACCATAAAAGGTCTCACATTTATATTGACCCAATTTTACAGTAACGCACAAGTCAGTATTTTAAAAGTATTACTCCTACCTACCCAAAATGTTGGACCGATGCAATGCCATCAGTATATTTACTTTGAAACACAGGAAAAGCCCGACCATACTTGCCTTCAATGTTTTCGTCACCCATAAAATTACTGTTTGTTAATATTTTAAACATACGTTTGTTTATAATATGGACAGTTTTGATGTAAAAACAAATATACAGTCCTTGCTACACATTATAATAAGACAAGAAATGTTTACAAAAACCGGTTATTTACGAAAATATATGGCTAGTTTAGTTATAATTACATTAAAGCACAGTTTTTATTGAAAAACTTTTTTTTGTGCAGTGTAAATTATATAAATATTATATTTTTGTGAAAAAGCGTATATATTTCACAGTAAAAATTTATTATTATTGTTTTCTGTCTTCAAAATATATTATTATCAGCATTTTTTCAGTAAACGAAAACCTGGTTTATTCTTTGTCCATATAAGTGAATAAAATAATTAAACGAATTTTTTGACTGTTAAGCTTTTTTCCTTTAAGCTTTTTTCATTGCGTTTCAGAAACTTTTGAACTCTCTTTTGGAGAGGCTTTAAGCAACGTTTATACGAGGTACAAAATACAAACCTACTAAAAATGTAGCAAAAGTTTATTTAAAGTCAGTCTTGTAAAGAATGATTTAAGTTTTAGTTTAAATTAAACTTAATATATTTAAAGTATTTTATCTTTCGTCTTAATTCACTTTAGTTGCAAAAAAATCCACATCAATTAATTAGCTTTAAACTACAAACGTAAAAATTTCGATTTATACACAAACAAAAACCAAACAGAACAAGCCTAACACCAAGCTACAAAATTTAAAAAAGGGTAGATTTTATACACAATAATAAATTTTGCGCTGTATAGAAATAGATTCTTACAATACAAAAATCGCTCAAAAACCGAATAAAGCTAAAAATAAACCCACGGTTAGTATATTTTGATAATGTTTTTACAAGAATAAAGTCGTAGTTTTAAGTTAAAACAAGATTCACGCTACAAAAATTCATGTGTGACATATAAGTGAGTTTGGTGATAACCATGCTTTTCATGAGTTTTTTAAATAGTAATTAGTTAAGCAAATATTTTTTACGTGAGAGGAATTACTCAAAATCCACAACGTTCGTTTTGAAACTCATATTTATAAGACAAATGTCCTTGATAGTTTTGGCTTCACAATATTTTTATTTACAAAAAGTTTAAACGTTAAGCGGTTTTACTGTACAAAAACATTATATTTTAACTGTTTGTTATTCATTCAAAAGAACTTTTAAGTTTTGGTAATTATTTTAACAAACTATACGTGTCTAAATAAAAATTAAAGGTATTGAAAAATTAATAATTTTAAGTAGACTTAATTTCGGCCACGCCTTAATTTCGGCCACCAATTTAGGGTGTTAGAAAATTGGCTTATTTTTAAAACACAAAAGAACTAGCACAAAAGTAAATGGATTAATGTTGAATAAGGTGTTTTTGCAAAAGTTTTTTTATTTTTGTTATTCTACATTATCAATATTTTCATACAAAAAGTAAATTTTTTGTGATTTTCTTAATTTTTGCTTTGTGTTTAAACTGCATCAAATTTAAAACAAAGCAATATATAACCTTAAAATATCTTCTATTTGAGGCTCAAAGTTGTTTATTAGAAGGCTCAAGTTGCTCAAAGTCTATTAAAGCTCGCAAACGGGAAAAATTAAGTTATATGTACCCAGAACAATACCTAATGGTAAATTTGCAACCTTTAGAAATTTTTATTGTTCGTTTAAGCAATAGTTATGGCCAGTTTTTTGTAAGTGGCCGAAATAAATGGCACGCGTCTTAACTTCGGCCACTTTAAAAAAAGTTTAAACCTTCACTGATTTTTAAGTGTAACAGAAATATTCAAATTTTGCACTGGAATAACAAATATAGCTGTTGTTTGATTTTTAGGCCAAATTTTGGCTTGATTGAAAAAGCCAAAAAAAAACTTATTAAAAAAAAAATAAAAAAAGGTGGCCGAAATTAAGTCAGTTACCCTACATAAAAAATATGCCAACCAGTTATTCGCGGTCAATATACCCTCTCTCTTTGGGGCGGTTAATATTAACTAAAAGTCTTAAACAATATTACGACCAACCATTCCTTCAAAAAATATAAAGTCTACTTTTACTTTTTTATCCAGTTCAAATGACTTTTTTGTACTTAATTTTTTATAGTTTTTAGTACTCGTCCATAACACTTCCAGTTGTCAATAATTGCTTTAACAGGTACTACAAAAGCCAACTATCAATTTCAACAGGAGGACACAAAAAAAGGGAAAATGTAGTCGGCATTTTATAAAGCTATATTGGCACAATATTCTCGTAGATGACCACATAAATCCAAACTCAAATGCCGATTTATCACTTAAACAATTTCCTAATCACAAAAAAACAAACTATTTAGTAAAAACTAATTGATAACATGAAAACAGTCGCCTAATATTACAATGAAAAGTTTTTGTGAATATTGCTTTCTTGCGAAAGGCTAATTACGAAAAATTTACTAAGCTTGGCACGCCCAAAATTTTGAATTTATCAGCAGAAGGTTGAGAACAGAACAAATTTTGAAAAAAGAATTCAAGACTTCAATGTTAAAACCATTTCGCTCCTATGCATTGGAACCGTCCAGTTTATTCTTTTGCTAGAGAGATTTTCTGTACTATTGATCTCCATTTTTTCTCCATGTGCTTGTTCTATAGACTTAAATAGCTAACAGACGTCACTAAATTGGATTCCGTGTCGTTTTTATAAAAATCCCGCTGCTCTTGTTGGCGAGCTTGTTTTCTTTCCTCTTTTTCCTGTCTGTGCTGCCTTTTTCGCTCTCGATTACTTATGTGCTAAAAGTAAAATTACCGTAATGCACCATAATTACACATTTTTTTTATTTTGTTAGATATAAATTTTATAATCAATATTTACCAAAAAAAATTGGATATTTTTCTGCAACATATCGTCTTCACTACAGCAAAATGAGCCGCAGTCATTATAACATACACCTGATAATAGGTGGGTAGGGGAGGGGGTTGGGGGGTTATACCCCCAAAAAATCCTAATTATAGCCGACACCCCCCCTGAAATGGGGGTACCCCGGACATCCCCCCTTAAATTTAGGGGGTACCAGTATTAAAAACGTCAAAAAAGAAGTATTTGAGGTATACACAAAAATTTTTTTTGGGACACCCCACCTCAAATTTGGGGAGGGGGGTCGTCGGCATAGGTGGGCAGGGGGGGGGGTTATACCCCCCAAAATTTTGGATTTTGCTGACACCCCCCTTAAATTTGGGGTACCCGGGGACACCCCCCAAATTCGCCTCCCGGAGAAAAACTTTTAAGTGTTATAAAAGGACTAAAAGAATTTTCCGCGCCTCGCGCGGAGTGTTTATTACCTTGTTTCTGTCATATACTTCATTTTTTCTCCTATTATTCAACAAACATTAATTAAATATTATTAACCTTTTATTAACGTTTTAAACACCTGTTTTAAATGTAAAGGGATTAAAAAACCTTAAATTTTGTAATAAACATCATCTGGAATTAAAATTTGTAGTGTATTTTAGCGCCTTAAATTAAAAATTTTCTCCCCCGGGGGGCATTCTGCCCCCCAGACCTCCCTGACAAGGGGCTCTGCCCTTGACCCCGCTTGGGGGCTTTCGCCCACCAGACCCCCCATAACTGGGGCTGCCGCCCCCCAGACCCCCCTTCAGGCGTAGTAATTAAATTACCCCCCAGACTGCCCCCCAAATATAATTCTGGGCACTCCACTGTTCTAGACCTCCCAAATTTTAATCCTTAGCAACCCAAAAGAAGAGTCGCACTCCAAATTTTCCCCTTTGCTGACCAAAAGGGGGGTCTAGACCCCCCTGGCTACGTCCATGTATGTATATAATCTTTAATTAAATATAGGATTATGAATTACAAAGTTTGTGATACTTGACTTTATAATCAAGACAATATAATTACTATTCTATTATTACGTAATTATTAAAAAAACTACAATTTCTAATCTAATTCTAAGAATATATAAACACATTATTATTAAAAGAATTAAAAAATAAAATTTATAAGTTGCAATAAGGTCTTATTTTAATTTTACACAGTTTTAAAGCATTTATAAGCTTGTTTTACGTTTTTTACGCGTTTTAAGCACATTTTAAGGCAGCGCGGAAATATTGGGTACACCCCCCTCCCCCTCAAAATTTTGGTCTTGCCAGACACCCCCCCTTAAAATTTGACCCCCCCCCCCAAAAATCCGGGAGGCTGCCCACCTATGCACTTGATTGCGACTCATTCTGTAGAAAATGAAGTCCCGTTTCAAATTTAAAATAAGTGACAGTCAGGCTTTTTTTGCCGTAGTAACGACGATATATTACCAATTAAATTAAACTTTTAACTTTATTGAATGTTAGACAGACGGAAATCCAAGAACAAAAAATATTTTTAATACTTTTAATATTATAGTTGAATAAAAGGAAGTGTCTATTACCTTAGTGTTTTTAGCTGATATCTGGACATTACTTTTTTCAATATATTCTTTATTTCGGGATTGTTCATCTTTTTCTGGAGAACTTTCTTCTTCATCTTAAATGAGAAAATTTTAAATCACAACAAAAATAATATTATACACCAAGAAATGTATTTAAACCCATACATGGGCAAGTTGGTCCGGAGTGGGTGGGGGTTAAACCCCAAATTAGGGGGGGGGGGTTAAAATCCGAAAAACGAAAAATACCCATATCGTTTTTACTGGAGTGCATTTTACCCATATCGTTTTTCGATTTTGAAGGGAAAATAGGTAAAAAACGCTAATTTTAGGTCAAAAAGCCCTTTTTATTGCATTTTTGAGCTTTTTATTGCTTAAAACATTTATTTTGACCTCAAAACTTAAGTTTGGAGACAATTAGAAGTCATTTTAAAGACTTTTTTCATCATTTTTCCAAAATTGGGAGGGGGGTTAACCTTTTCTCCACCCCCACTTCTGAGTGGGGAGGGAGGTGGGTTAAACCCCCCTTCTCAGAATTTTGGGGCGTTAACCCCCCAACCCCCATGCCCATGTATGTTTAAACCCAGTGGCGTGCCCAGGATTTCTTTTGGGGGGGCGGTCTGGGGTACATACTAACCCTGAGGGGGGGTCTGAGGGGCGGCAGCCCCCCAGAAATGGGGGGTCTGGGGGGGGGGGCGAGAGCCCCCCAGCGGGGTCAAGGGGCAGAGCCCCTTGTCAGGGGGGTCCGGGGGCATTTAAGGCATTAAAATACAATAGAAATTTTAATTCCAGATGATAATTAAAACAAAATTTAATGTTTTTTTATTCCTATCCATTTAAAACATGTGTTTAAAACGTTAATAAAAGGTTAATAATGTTTATAGTAGTTTTATTTAACATGTAAGCCTTAACTATTGAGCGGCAAAATCGATTTGAAATTGAAAAACTGAGATAAATTGTCGATTTAAACTACCCGCGAAGCGGAGAAAATTTGGTTTTTTGACTATTAATATGCTTTTGGAAGGCATCAGGAAAGTTTCTGTATTAACATTTAAGAAAAAAAATTTTCTCTCCCAAAATTCAAAAAACGTAAGGGTCCCCCCTTATGAAAAAATCCGGCTTTCGGGGGGATTTGGGCGGGGGGGGGGGGGGGGGGGGGGGCAACCGCCCCACCCCCTCCCCCTGGGCACGCCACTGTTTAAACCCCCCTAATATTTCAAGTCTCTAAAGTGAAAATAACGATTAGTAAATATTTTTAAAATCTGTTTAATATGAAAATAAATTTGTTTGGTGAAATGAATTTGCTTATATGCATGGGGTCATAGATGCCCGAAGAAGCTTCTCTTCTACCCTTCGACGGCTCTCCTCTATTCCTCTCCCTAGGATGTCAATTTTTAGCGTACGCGTATGCGTACCATACCCTTAAGCTTAAGTTACTCTCTTGACGAACGACCCCCCTAAAAATTTTGGCCTTCCACCCGGGGGTGGACCCCCCCAACGCACCTGAGCCCATATTTACTAGACACCCTATGTACATAGTTGCACTATGCTGCATATAGGTGCCCTACCGATAGTGTGAGTTAAAGTGATACTATGAAATTCAATTTACTAGACACACTATAAGTACCCCTATAGATAGTGACACTTAGTGTACCACTATAAGTTGCACTAGGTTTGCTTCCAAAAAAAATAAAGACATTTAAAGTAAAAAAAACAATCAAATTTTCGCAAAACATACTGTTTAGAATTCAACAATTTATAAAACCACTAAAAAACACTCTAAATTGATTTTGAAGTATATTTGAAACTTAGGTAATTTTCTCTCTATAGTGCCACTTGCTGAGCCACTATGAGAACCACTATGCGCTCCAAAAAATCAATATTAAAGATTCAGGCAAACCGCGCGTCTTCAAAATGGCGGCTTTTTACTGTCACAGTACAAAAATAATTAAATATAATTTTTGCACTAAAAAGTATATATTTTAAGAATTACATAAAAGAAGCAAATCCATATTAAAAACTATAATTTTCTAATATTTAATAAAATTAATATGTGTTTGTTTTTAATGATTGCATATGTGTTAAAACCTTATTTGAACATAAAAATAATAAAAAACTTGCAAAAATGCGTAAAAAACTAGCTCAAATATTGTATTTTTATCTATAATTATTCTATAGTGCTCGTCTTAGGGCGGTCTCTACCGCCCTAAGCAAATATCGCTGAATAGTTAGTGCACGATCGTCTTAGTGGGGCTAGTAAATTCAACAAGACGTAAAAGTGCCACTTTAGAGCAATTTTATAGTGGAACTAAGCGGATAGAAGTCCTAGTAAATACGGGCTCTGACCAAAAATCCTATGGTCGTTATGTTGGTAACGATCATTAAAAAAAAGAAAACACACTATTGTTTGGCGTAATGACCATCATATTAATTAGAAAATCAATCGAAAGTTCCGCATTCCATTGACATTCTTCTAATGTTTCTTGTACCATGATTTCATCCTAAAATGAAAGTAGTTTATTTACTATTTTTCATTGATAATTAATATTGTAAACTTATTGATATTTTGAAAACATAGGTGTATACAGAGTCAGTTGGGGATGGGAGGGAAGTGGATAATAGGATAGGAAAAGAGAAGCAGGGTTGGAAGTGTTAGTTATACACTTTCTAAAAGCATCCATACCTCTTAAATCCTAGACTTACCTCCTCCTTTTTTTAGCAACCATAAAATTAATAAAAGTGGATTTTTTTGTAAAATTAATAAAATGTTTCATACAATTCTTAATTTAATTTCTTAGTAGTTTAAGAGCATCTTTAGGAAAGTTTTAATAGCATTTTACAGCAATTGAAATATAAATACCCTTCCGTTTCCTTCCTCTCTGCTTCAACCTATTTTAGCTTTTTTTATAATTATACGCCCTTTAAAAATTAGATTTACTCCTGAGGTCAATCCCAATAGTATTTAAATGTTTTGGCTTGTTTTAGCGCTTGCCATTTTCATAATCTGCCTAGGGGAGATAAGTTTCAAGCAATAAAGTTAAAATCGCAATTTGAATTCTAGAAGGGCCGGACTCCAGACCCCCCTATCTTTTTAGGGGGTCAGGTGTCCGGAGAAAAATAGTTTTAAGCAATAAACTTGAATAATTGTTTTTTTATAGGATAATACTACATTTTATTGAATAAAAAGTGATATTTTGGTAAAAACGGGTGTAAAACAGGAATTTATGTTAAAAATTTACGTTAAATTTTGAAAATTTTGGGGGTAGGAGCCCCTAGATTTTTGTCTAGAGGAGGGCCTGAAATTTTAAAGCTAGGGGGGTGCACCTCACTTTGCCCCCCCCCTCTCACCTATGAACCGCGGCTATTTTTTTCTCCAATTTTTAAAATATAAAGGAAAAAATGTCTACAAAATGACTTTTAAATTTAAATGCCTAGAAACTTAAGTTTTGAAAATAAAATTCCGTGTTTTAAAGGTGCGGTGCGTGCAAAGTCAAACTTTTTGTCTTCGATTTTGATATTTTTTTGTAAAAACCTCACCCCTGCCCCTAATCGCCTACAAAAATTTTTTCAACGAAAAATCTCCAGGGGTTCAGGTCAGGAGTTATGACCCCCCAAAAATGGCGTTTTCTGACAATTCTGTACGTGAAAGATTGCTCAATTGGTATAACAATTTCCGTTAAATTTATGCACTCAAAGAAAGTGGCTATTTTTCTACTTTAATTTGACACTTTGATCGTTAAGATTGGTGCATTAGTATTTGGTGCATTATTTGTTAAGATTAAGATTGGTGCATAATAATGCGTTCCCGTCCAATAAACTGGCGATTTTTTTTTGTTAAAAACATCAAACGACGGCAGTGATTTTATAAAGTTTACCTAACCTTTTTCCCCCTCACTTTGTGTTTTTAGCGAAAAAATTGAGGGTTTTTTGTACGAGAAACGCAATATCTCCACAAATACTGCACCAATTTTATTGAACAAGGTATCAAATTAAAGTAGAAAGTAGCCATTTTCTTGGAGTGCATAATTTGTAACTTAAATTGTTATACCCATTGAGCAATTTTTTACGTACAGAATTGTCGAAAAACGCCATTTTTTGGGAGGGGGGGGGGTCATAACTCCTGAACCTCTGGAGATATTTTGTTGACAAATTTTTTGTGGGCGTTTGGGGGCAGAGGTAAGGTTTTTACTAAAAAATTTTAAAATCGAAGACAAAAAGTTTAGCTCCGCACTGCACCTTTAAGCAACAACAAAAAAAACTTAAAAAAAAACAAACGGCTTTTTCATCTAAAATTAGCGTATTTTTACCTGTTCTCGCAAAATCGAAAAACGATAAGGGTAAAATGCGCTTTTCGGTTTCTGAACCTCCCTAAATCCGGGTTTAAACTCCCTCTACTCCGCATCAACTTTTCCGTATATGCCCATAGCCCATTATCTATATATAAATAGACGTAATGTTTCTCTCTCTCTCTCTCTCTCTCTCCCTCTCTCTCTCTCTCTCTCTCTCTCTCTCTCTCTCTCTCTCTCTCTCTCTCTCTCTCTCTCTCTCTGTGTCTGTGTGTTCCCTGACTGCTCCCTAACCACCCAACGGATTAAGGTGAATGAGGTATCGTTGAAAAGCTTATACCCCAGGGAATGTCGTAAGAGGGTTGAAATTTGGAAACAACTTACATGGAAATATTTATACTGGACAACGCATTTTCACCAAAGGGGGACCCCATGGATTTCGGAACTTAAAAAAGTTTTTGACTCAGAATTGGCTTAAACTTATTGGAAAGCGTAATTAGGTAATTTAAAGCCAAAATATCATAATTTTTGGAAAATTGAACAAGGACATCTTTATACTGGACAACATTTTTTCATTAAAGAAGGAAATTACCTTGCTCACCAACCACATTGCATATCATATCATTGCAATGTAAAATCAAAATGTGATTGTTTTTAATAAGATTAACATGGACATCTTAATGCTGGACACCGTTTTTTCACTAAAAGAGGAACGACCTTCCTCCCCAACCAGCAAAAGGATTGGGCTAAATGAGATATCATTGCAAAGCTTGCAGACAGGGGAATGTCATAAAGGGGTTGAAATTAAAAAAATGCATGGACATCTTTTGGTTGGACAACACATTTTCACAAAAACAGGGCCCTATGGACTTTAAAAGTTAAAAAAATTTTATCTTCAAATTGGCTCAAACTTATTGGTATGAGTAATTCGCCAATGTGAAGCCAGAATATCATGTTTTTGGAAAAATGAACATGGACATATTTATGCTGGACAACGTTTTTTTACTTAAAGGAGGAATGACCTTTCTCCTTAACCACAAAAAGGATTGGGCTAAATAAGATATCATTGCAAAGCTTGAATTTTAAGGAATGTCATAAAAGGGTTGAATTTTTCAAAAAATAAATAACAAGGACATCTTTATGCTGGACAACGCATTTTCACCAAAAGGGAGGACCCTTCTCCTCAACCACAAAACGGATTGGGTTAAATGAGGTAACATTGCAAAGCTTACAGTCTGGGAAATTTCATAAATGGGTTAAAATTTCTAAAAAATAACATGGTCATCTTTATATTGAACAACATATTTTTACCAAAGATGAAAGAACCTTCCTTCTCAACTAGAGGAAAAAGTTAGGATAAATGAGATATTATGGGAAACCTTATAGTTCAGGAAGCATCATAAGGCGGTTGAAATTAATAAAAAAATAACACAGACATCTTTATGCTGGACAACATATTTTCACCAAAAGAGGGAAAGACCCTTTTCCCCAACTAAAATTAGAGTGGGTAACTGAGGTATCACTGCAAAGCTTACAGTCACGGGAATGGCATAAAAGGGTTGAATTTTAAAAAGAAAAATAGTAAATAAATATAAAAAATGCGGGAAAAATTTATTGTCAGCCGTATGGCTGACACGGGCTACTTGTTGCTCTAAACACGCATTAAATATTCCCTAGAGACCCAATACAAATTAGTTCGAGCACCATGTTCACAATAGCATCATCAAAACTGGAATTGCTTTGCTTCCAGACTTACCGAGCATCCCGTGCTATCCATCACATACTGCAGGATATCCCGCTCGCTGCGCTGCACCGAGCACACGCCCTCCTCATTGGGTCCTATTCTTCGCTCGGCCCCCTCCGATTCGCTGGCCCCGCCCCCGAACGCCGCGCTCGATGATTGGTGGGGGGTGACGATGGGTGACGTCATGCATGACGTCAGCGAAGCGGACGTCGATTGGCCGCCGGAGAGGAGCCACTCCGTCCCGGAGTCGATGTCGTCCTCCGTGGCGCTGTCCGCGAAGGCCAGGGTCGGCCTTAAACCTCGCCCCCTCACCGAATTAACTCCTCCGCCCACCCCTGAAAGGGGAGAAATTCCCCCGGGGGTGGATGTGGGACGGGAAAAGTTTCCCCCGCCGCCACCACTAGCGGGGAGAGAAACGACGGGAATGGCAGTGGCACTTGAGGCGGCTTGCGCCCCGATCAGCGGTGGTGACGAAGATTTTTTCTTGGCGACAACGGGTGAATGCAGGCGTTTCGGCTGAAAAAAATACAATTAAAACAAATATTAATATGAAACTAAAAAATACGATGAAAGTAGTTGTTTTTTAGCTTATGTAAGCCGGATATAGAATTATTCAATCAATATATATGGGTGGCCAAGATTTCAGAAAGAAGAAGGGGAGAGGAGTGGATAGATGTTTTTGGTCAGGTCCGTGGTCCGCTAGGAGGGGGTCTACCTCCGGGTGTAAGGCCAAAATTTTTTAGGGGAGGGGGGGGGGGTCCAGAAGGGTCCGAACCCCTCTGGCTTTTAGGGGGGGGGGGTCGACTCCGGGTGCGAGATTTTAAATTTAGGGGGGGAACAAAGTTTTTTAAATCAATAATTTAAGTGTTTTTAGTTCCAACATTGCATTTTATATTCTAAAACAGCGTATTTAGACCTAAAAAGTGTATGTAAATACCATAAATGAGCATGAACCGGCAAACTAAAGGAGTAGCTACCCCGGGTAAATGCCCTTTAAAAGTTAGGAGGGGTTCCAGGGGGGATCCGTACCTCCCCCCAGCCTTTTAGGAGCGTCGACCCGGGGTAGACCAGTTTGAAATTCAGAGGGGGTCCGGTTTCCATACAAAGTCACACTAAATAATTTATTTAGGTTTTTAGCACTAATATAGAATTTTATATACTAAAATAGGCTATTTATGTATAAAAAGAGACAAAAGTACTGTTTTTCACTACAAAACTGTGTGTTGTGAACAGAAAATTTTGACCCAAATTCATACCCAAAATTTGGCTCGGAAGAAGGGGGAGGTGGTAGATTTAGAATTTTAGAGGGGGGTAGGGTGTCAAAATTTAAAAATTTTTGGGGAGAGGCCCCCTAGATTTTTTTCAACAGGGGGGGGGGCGGTCCGCAATTTTGATGCTAGGGGGGTGGACCCCACCATACCCCCACTTCCCCTATGCTCATGTATGACGACAAACCCCTCTTTTAAAATTTGGAAGTACTTCGTACACCCCACTTTTTAGATTTGGAGGTCCCAGGACTAAAAACGGCCGAAAGAAATTTTCCTGGGTACACCCTTCGGACCTGTGCACGGTCTGAAAATGCCCCCCGCTTTATTGGAGGATTTGCTCCCTCCCCCACCAAAAAATGAAAAAGTAGGTACCCTAAAATTATGACGCCATTTTTGGCCTATGATGACGCCATCATTGTGATTTTTTTGCAGCTTTTAGCCTATTTCAATGTATTTTAAACCATTTTAGACCTATTTTTACATTGTTTTCGCTTTTTTTGTTCCTTTTCCCTTCTTTTTTCTCTTTTTTTTTCTTTCTCCCCTGCTTGCCCTCCGTTTTATTGCCCCTCCCGTTTTAAAAAAGTTGCCCCCCCGTTTTGGAATTGACCCCCCAATAAAACCCCGGGGGGGGCGAGCACAGGTCTGCCCCCCGCACCCCTTTCCACAAAAAAACCAGGAGGGTGCCCTCCTATTACTTTGTGTAAAGTATAATTCCTACCAAGGCCATTCGAACGTTGGCGGGGGACTCCGACAAGTCTTGCAACCGACGCACACTACTGTAATGCTCTCCGTTGTGATAGGACAGGTGCAGTTCTCGCGCCTCCACATCCCCGCCTTCGATCTGCAATTAATCAATATCTAATAATCAATCAATTAATATTGAGTAGGGTAGCTGACTTAAATTTGGCCAGCCTGAATTGCGGCCACCACCAGTTAATTTTGTTGCCATGCACAAAATTATAATAAACTGCGTATGGCTAGATAGATCATGGATGAATGAAGATGTTTCTAGCCAGACGCAGCTTATTTTATAATTTTGCGTATGGCGAAAACAACAACTGGTGGACGAAATTAAGACTGGTCGAATATAAGTCAGTTGCCCTATACTGATAAAATATCATACTTAAATAAAATAATAAGGGAAATCTTTTATTAATATTTTATTAGTGCAACTTTTTGTGAGCATGCAACTGCTCACGTATACTGTAGTGATAGGATAGGCCCATAGATGGGCAGGGGGGGGGGGGGGTTTGGGGGGTTATACCCATAGGTGGGCAGGGGGGGGGGGGGGGGTTGGTCCCCCCCCCCCCAAAATTTCGGATTTTGCTGACACCCCCCCCCTAAATTTGGGGTACCCGGGGACACCCCCACAAATTCGCCTCCCGGAGAAAAATGTTATAAAAAGTGTTATAAAATGACTAAAAAAAATTTTCCGCGCTTCGTGCGGAGAGTTAATTGTTAATTGATAAATTTATCTTAGTTTTTCGATTACAAATCGATTATCCCGTTAAATTTAAGTATAAGATTTATTTAAGTATAATTAAATATAAGATTATGGATTAAAAAGTTTGTGATACTTGACTTTATAATCAAGACAATAATATTATTATTCTATTATTACGTAATTATTAAAAAAACTATGATTTCTAATCTAATTATAAAAATATATAAACACATTATTAATAAAAGAATTAAAAAATAAAATTTTCAAGTTGCAAT